>CAEFZX010001092.1:0-86876 GCA_903066825.1 Alfaro cultratus | reverse complement strand
AGAGAAGCTTTGTGTCTTTGAGTGATTTACAAAATATCTGGTGATGCCAAAATACAACTGATGTCACTGTGCTCTGTCATCAAAATACATAGCTAATGCACTATGTCATTGATAGTGACTGAGAGGAGACAAAAGAGCATTATTAGTTTCAGGTTAGTCACTGCAACTTATCAGACACTGTACATTTTTCTATAATTTGAGGTCGTCTTATAAAAACATAAAAAATACAATAATTTGCAAAACTTGAATTTTAATCTCCTCAGACATGACCTTATCTTTATTTCTAGCCAATTAAATGGCTGTCATCATATATAGTGCCTTGAAGAAGTAGTCATACATATAGAACTATTTTTGCACTGATATTACCACCAAAAACCTGTATTTTACAAGTACATTGATTAACAATGAGTGCTTGTGTTGCTTTGGTTCTTAAACCTGTTTTTATTACTCCTGTTTACTAAGACGCAATTGATGAAGCAAAGATGGATGTGATTGATCAATTTATCCTATTGGATATTGGAGCTTATTAATATGGAGCAGTATTAGTGCAAATATCAAAACTATTTCATATGCAGATAGTATTTGGATTCCAAATACTATCTGCTACTGATCTAAAGATGCCAGTGGTTCTGAAAAATTAGGTGGAATCACCTGAAATCTGAAGCTAACTTCAGCTTCGTATTACAGAACACCTACCCAAGGCTAATGCTTGCATATCTGTGCTAATGTACAGTAGAGGACGTTAGCAGTATACTGGGTGACAAGCTTAGGCATGCTAGTTTTTAGTCAAAGCTAAGGCTAGTCCAGTTGTTCTAATGTACGTGCACGTAAGTCTTAATTTTGGCACTAATACAGTGCCATATATGAGTGTTACATTACAAGTCATTCAAATTAACCTTGTGAATAATTGGCCAGTGTTACTTATACCATAGTTAAAGAACCAGAGGACTATCCAATAAAATTCCAAAAAGATACATTGGATTTTGTGGTTGTTTTTCAGTAAAATACAAAAAGCTTCAATTGCTGCTGTTTGTATTAGTCTAGTCAAAGAAGTCGAGCTGAACAGAAGCTGAACTCCCCCTTTAAATTCACAGCTGTGGCGATTCTGTGCTGTAAGCATCTCTATGTCATTTAGCTCTGCGACGCGCCATCTCCGTCTGGTTAGCGTCGACCCCTCAAGCATCCCTGAAAAACTTTACATGTTTACAGTGTGGGGTTGTGTTCTTTGTTTGGCCATATGGACGTTTTTCGGGTCTGCTTTCAGTCAGACTCTCTCAAGTCGTATCTGCTTTCACTTTTCCCCTGGAAGGTGACGGATGATCTCTCCTTTGGCAGCGGCTGGAGATCAAGGAAGTTCAGTGCTATCACAAGGGAAGAAAGTTAAACAACCTCCCACATGGTGTCCATTTACTTGCAGTACTTTGCGGCTGTATGGAGAATGAGACTCAGGTGGCGTCTAACAGTTACTGACTTGCATCTTAAGTGCTGCAAAAATATGGCAGTGTAAACTCGTTTAACAAAGCTTTTGTTTAGCCCAACTCAAATTTGAACATTTCCGATTAGTGATTGTTAGATTAAGAAAAATGAATTACAAAAGAGGTGAAATGACTGGTGAAAGGGTAATGAGCTACAAAACAAATGGGCTATTTTTCAAGGACTGTATACAGGAGCATTAATCAAGAGACTTGCACTTCGTTGGCTTATTTCCATCAGCAGACCTAAACACAGATTAAAGATAAAGATGTATCTAGTATAAATACACCACAAGGCCACAAAATTAATTGTTAGCTTTATACTAAACCTCTCTCTATTAAAACATACAAATGTCTTTAAAATAACTGCAGAGTTTTACCATTCATTCTGTTAAAAAAATTAAAAGATCAGGTGTCAAACGTATGACATTCATTTAAGGGCAAAGGCAGCAAATATTGACCATGCTGGTCTGAGTACAATGGGTTGTTTCAGACATTGTTCAGAAAAACGCTGAGCTTTTATTGAAAAATTGATTTGAGAGGAAAATGCCAAAAGAAGTGCTCAAAATAATAGCTGCATAGTTGAAATGACATAGTTGAAAGAAAATCCAAAATGACAGATCAAAGGCAGTCTACACTTCCCTGTGAGTAATTTTTTTAACAGTTTGAAAACCTCTATTTCAACTCGAGCTATTGACAAGAAGCTTGCTTTAGCTTTATTTTTGGATCTATGGGTCACAGTAAGCCGGTCAATACCCAGACATTTTATATAACACACTGTACATTGTGGAGAATGGTGACTAAGGCATTATGACTCCAAGCCATCATACCAATGAGATTGATGGACAGTCTAATTTTCCCTTTTTTCCCCTCTATTGCTAAAGAGAGCAAGTCATTTTTTTTATTAGGAATATCTTGCATTCATGATATTCCAAATCTTTATCCTGTTATAAAGATAATGAGGCTTTATTTTTTACACATATGTTATTTCAATCACAATTGGAAAAATAGATCATATACACTTAGTCGGACGAATTTAGCTTCATAAATATTCAATTTGTAATGTAATTGTACATCCATTTTTAAACTCATAACAGAAAATGTAATCTAGTGAAAACATGCACGATAGATGATTTTACAGTTATGCTGCTAACATTTTTACTGAGAATTTTATATTTAAGAGGAATATTATGATGAAAGTTTTGACTTCTGATCAAATGTTAACAAGACTTGAGTATAAAGTGATCTAATATAGTAGTTGAGACTTGAGACACTATAATTAAGTTTAGGGACACAAATTGTTACCTGTGAGTGTACTATATGTTTGAAAGATGCTTTATTTACAACTAATTACTTAATTTCTTCAACAGTTTTAGATTGTTGACCTGAAACATAAACATCTGGTTAAATCAATGCACTGTAATTTCTTGTAAATACCTGTTGATGTGTTTTTATTAGTAGCACATCTGCAACTTGATTGACATTCCCATCTATATATGGCAGTGTGTCATCTGCATAAACTGCAATTCTAACATTCTCTTACACCTGTAGGAGGTCTTTACAACCTGAATAGCAGTGGGACGAATATTGGTCCTTGTGGCACTCTGATGAGGATTTGTAAGGAACTTTGAGACAAATGAGTGAGTATAAAACATTTGCAGGAATATCTAAAACCCACCTGGGACTTTGAGTTAGGAAACTTGTTCTACACAGCAGTATATCCCATGTCTAAACATAATTAGCAATATTGGTTTCTATACTATCTTTGGTAACCCAAATATTCTTAACCCAACACATCTTCCCAAGGGAGGCAGCTCCTCCCCACCTCAGGGTGTCTTTTAGCTGTTATTTTAGTATGCAGGATTTAAGCAGTGATGAGGAAGGACAGGGACACTTTCTAGCTTTGCATCATTTGAGTCCCTCTTGTCACTTCTGAGACACTGAACAAGATGAACAACGGTTAAAATGTCGCTCATTTTAACTGGCAACATGGCACATCTACACACTTAATGTGTTAATATGAGTAATCTAGTCACCTCTGTCAGCATATATTCCTCAGCTGCAGCCAAGTCCGATTGTCCGATTGTTAGACGCTTGATGCATTAATTTCCCTCTATATAAAGCATCAGAAAGCTAGAAACTAAAGAGGACTATGAGAAAATGTTCATATCCTGTGAAAATATGAATTTGTATTTCTTCATTTGGAGTGTTGATATGTTTCTTCATCACAGAGCTGGATATGCACAGAAATGAAAAGCAACCCAGACGATCACAGAATAATCACCTCATTTCCCTCTGTTTATTAATGTTTATTCATGTCAGCCTACACTAGACTGGAAGGCGGCGACAGGAATATTAGATCTGCCAAAGGAAAAGTGACCATGAAGTAAATAGCTGCATGAAAGGCCACCAGTGTGCAGCAGTCACAGGATGTTTAAAATGGATTGAAATACCTCTAAAACAATTATTTCTTGCATAATTATCTTTGTGGCAATGAGCCACGAAGACATACAATTTTACATAAGTATGTCTGTTATTTAAAAATATAGATTTCTTTAATTACTGTAAATCATAAATTGGAATATTATTGAAAAGTTGTTTGCTAATTTTGATTATTTTTGCCCAACAGTTAATGAAAAACCCTTTTTCAGTTTATCTAAATGTATATATTTTAAGTAAAACCACAAAAAATAAGTTTCTAGGAAGATAAGTTACCTTCATGTTGAAAGTTCTACAAACCAGAATTTAAATGGAAAGTTGAGTGGAAGGAAGAACGGTAGGAAAAAATGTAGAACACAAAAAACAAAACAAAAATAATAGTGGTCTTTCACAATATAGCAATTTTTAGAAATGTCACTCTGAAATATAGTACTGAAACATATTTTAATTGTGGCTGTATTTTTAAATAAGATGATTATGCTTTTCTTTGCTTTTGAGCTTTATGAAGGTACTTTAAGACCTCAGCAGAGCCTTAGTCTGATTGCCTCAAAGCTACACCCCCACTGATGCAGGAATTAATTCAAATGGAGCCCTAAGCAAATATTAATTGCGTATACCATGTAGTATTTTTTAAGAAGGTTGAGTTCTGTGTCTGATATCCCTTTTTGTGTTGTGTAAACCAAATAATGAGTTTTTATTAACTACAATGTATACTGTCAACTGGTAATCCAGTTGACAATCTTTCTCTGGGGAGAAAAATTCAAATGCATCGCTGTGATGCAAAACTGTATAGTATTTATGTTCTCCGGATGTTTAATTGCTGTCTGTAATGCATTTATCTTTCAGTTCGACATGTTTTGAATGCGAGATGCTTCTTTTGATTTCTGTCTAAATCACATTGTTGCATAGCTTCAATTTATTTACTGGCGGTTCAAACTTTAAGTTGCCTGCTCTTGAGGGAAAGTAAACCCATTTGGCTGAGTGTAAACTCACACAGCCACATTAAATGACCTCATTTTCCAGCTAAGTAAAACAGTCCAGAGAATAAACGGAGACAAAGTGAAGCTTCTTTTGCTCTGCTTTTGACTTCTTTTACAAACTAATGCATCATCTCAGGCATGGGTCAGTTACAGTTTTAAAACTGTACAAAAGGAGTTACCATGTGATCGCTTCATTTTTCATTAAAACTACAGAGGCATTAAAATTTAACTGCACCAACCAGTTTCCTGTCATCCAAACTCCACCAGCATTCAAATGTGTTAACCGGAACAGGGTTAAGCCTGATTCTTGCATCGCTCACCCACCAGGCGAGTCATCTTCATGCAGAGTTGGCTGTATTGGAATCTCATTGGCGGAAAAAAAGAAAAAGGAAAATGGTCTGCATTTACAGTGAATGATGGAAATTTATTCTTCAAAGCGGACAGTGATAAAACCATCCAAAGGAATTCAAGGAGGGTTTTTGTGAACAGACTAAAAGTGGGTCATAGGATTATAGCACAGAATTTGACAAACAATTGTCTTCTTAATGCCTCCAATCTTGACTGCCTTGCAGGATTTCATAATGAAAGGAGGCACATTTTACAGGCGCGTTCGAAGTCGGTCTGGAAAGTGAAGGGGAGCAGAGCCAAACGGTTGAGTCGGTGACACTTTTAAAGGACACCCAGCTCCAAACTCTGTGTTTAGTTAAATGCTTAGTGACACATCATACCTTCCTTCTTTTTTGAACTGCATTCAAAGCTGTTGGTGAGGCACTTTACCTTTCCACACCCCCCATTCCATTGAACTACCAAGGCCAAAGGTCATTAGCTCATATGTCACACCTTGACAGCCTCACTCTCCCGTTTCAGCAATGAGACACCTGGGCCATGTCCCTGTGGTCATCCTTGAATATGCGCTCCCATCAGCCCCCGCGGTCTCCAGTCAAAGACAATCAGCTCACCAAGAGATGAGACATGGAGTTCATCGTTGTGGCAGCTCGCCAACGACGAAACCTTCAGCGTGACCAACTGCGTTCGATGAAATGTAAAGGGTGCCACTTCAGGATCAGCAATGCTTGTTTAAATATTCATAGGAAAAGAGCAACAGGAATACAGTATGTGGGTGTTATTCACTGCTGCAGTATATTGGCATCATTTCAATTTTCGCTAAAGAGGTTGTGTGCTTGAAACAGCTTGTCTCTAAGTAGTATAAAAAGATATAAAATATCTGACTTGATATTTCAACAAAGATTAACATGGCTTAGTTGGTACATGGTTACAGTTTTTGATTCAGATTTAATCTAGGAATTTGGACATTGATAATGTCCAAATTCAGTCTTAAATTATGATTATTAGAAATTAGAAGTGACTACATCCTTGTGTCAAAGAAAACCACCAGACTTGAACATTTGGACTGTTAAGTGATAAGATAATCACAAGGTATTCATGAATCATTTTGGTCTGCTGTGGATTAGGTTTACGTTAGAAGCAGTTATAAAGTTTGTGGTTAAAACTAATCAGCTATTTTAAACTGTTCCAGGATTGCCCTTTTCCACTAAATCACCGCGTTACTTTTGCTAGTGCTTACTTAGCAACATGTGTTGCCAAGGAAAGACCTCTTTCTGACCCTGAAAAACTTGCACTTAACCAAGCCTTAGTACCGATACTAAGCAAATTAGATGTGAATATATAAAACTTAACTAATTCTGTGATCCCTAAACATAACCAAAGAAGTCTTTAAAGTTGTAGTCTACCTTAGCAGGTTTTTATTGTGTGCACTAAAGTTTCTTTAATGCCTAAATGTAATCAAACAATAAGTCAAAGTAGTAAGCAAGTCTCTGCTGGCATTGTCAAACTGTGATCAAGAACAACATTGACTTGGAGGTTAAAACTGACCCACTCCTGGTGAACTCTGTGCTGCCAAGGAAAGTTCCTACAAACAGCTCTGCAAGTCTAGTAGTGAGGTTAAATTTACTTAAGCACAAATTGTTGTGTTACTGCTAGCCAAGGCTTTTTAAAGAGGAGCAGTTTTTAGGAGTTTTCCCACTAATGATGTTTGATATTTTGCTTTGTATAGTTCTATTTTACTATCGAGAACCAATTCAGAACCCCTTCAATTTAAACGTCACATTCAGTTAATTTTTGATCGCTCTCCTGTTTTATTTTGGTGTTTTTGTTACGAATTAGGTGCATGGAGGCAATTACACCCCATGAGCATTTATCCAACATCTCTGCAAATAGATACCCTAATATCACCATGTTAGTTTACTAACACTGTGTAAGACAACTAGCGGTGCTTGTTAACACTTTACAGGACTCTCCCAATGAGCTAATGATTTCTCCACACCAGCGGCTGGAAAACTGCCGTTACGTAACTTTTAGGGCAAGGTTTGTTAACGCCACCAAGAGCTGTTGAAATACGACTGCATCAACAAAGTTGAAGGTGGCGTTTTACGGATTCAGTGGAAAATAATCAGCCGTGAGCACAGCTGGAAGCAGCATGTTGACCTACATAATATCTGCGACAGGTGATTTCATAATAATCTGCAGGAACACAACAGTCAGCTTGTTATTGTGACTGCAACTGAACATTTGATTCTCACTGAAATGTTTTGCTTTTGTTTTTTAAATGGGAGAGTTTAAATTGTGGCTCTTACAATGTTTTGTCTGATTGTTGTTCCCAGAGAAGCCGTTTTTAATCCTGATGTTGGATGCTTATGTTTGGCCGAGGACCTAACTAGTAGTAAAGAGTCAGGCATTAGGAAATCTATGTTTGAGTAGGTTTATGTAAATTGACAATTTGTTTAAATTTAGGTAAAATGTGGTGGTGGTTTAATGTACGCATGAAAGACATGTTTGGTTTGTATGTTAAAATCTGCACAATTTAGGCAGCAAAATGTTAGTTTTCAGACACAAAAAAACAGTACTTTCCTTAGCTATGTCCTTTTTTCTTTAGGTATTAGAACGTATTTGAGTGGGTTTATTGATATTGACATGTTTGGGTAAATCAAGGCATAGTAAACATGTTTGGTAACCTTCTGTTATCCATATTTTGGTCCATCTGTAAAAAAAAACCCTTAAAAAACAAACAAAAAACCAGGTGTAGTCAAACAAATATTTCAGCAGTTTTTTGGTCATATAAAAACATGAGTTTGACATTTAGTTTGAATAACTTTTCTCTCGTCTCTATAAATATTCCAACAGAATAAGCCTAGATGTACAACAGACAAGAAGACTTTTATTTTCCATTGCTTTCCAAGTTCTAATAAAGCTAATCTCTTTTTACCCTTCCTGATCAGCAATCCTATATTAGTGTCCTTGCAAGAACAGTTGGGAAAAGAAGACCCACTGAGGCAATCTGCATGTGCGGAGTATTTCACTCAAGTTGCTTCAGAAGGTCAGCAGTCTCACCTGAAACTGCCGATGACGGGGACAAGTAGTTCAAGGACTCTCAGAGGCGTCTGAGAATAAATGAAAAGCCTCGTCCCATATTTAGAAAGCCATCAGGGACAGACGAGGTCAATAATATCGAGTGGGTGTGCAGTTGGACACCATGAGACCTTTATGTTTTACTGAAAAAAAATGACGTGTCATTGACTTATGCCAATGTCTTTGACGTTTGTCGAGGTTGTGTTATGACTACGTTTGTCTTTTTGCTAGGCTTGGATGGCCTTTCCACCTTAATGTGTTGCACTGTAAGTGAACCATGAACATAAATGGAAAGGAGGAACACATGGGGTAGCTATATTCATAAATTCAAAATAAACTGTCCTATAGATAGGCAAAAGCTTTCAGATTGGAATGGAAACTAATATTTTGTACCTGTTAACAGCCTAAGATTGGGGGTTATAATTAGATTGGACATAAAATTTGAAGCTTACATCACCTAAGTGACTCCTAAAACAAGAGTAATTTGCATTTAACAGTGGAATAATTGGCTCACTCTGACTTTGAGAGTCTAATTCCACCCAATACTTCAGGGGATGAATTGCTGCTGTATCCACATGCAGCCACCCACCATCACTCCTCCTTAAATCAACCTCCTGTGCACCACTGTTTATCCTCTGGACAAAAACAGTTCCCTCGCACTGACTTTTTCCTCTGCGGCCATATTTAGATTGCCGTGACAGGCTACCTGAGCTATCTGGGGCAAGGTAAACTTTCATGGGCCTCGTTTACTCCTCTGGCTCCAATAATCATCACAAGACGCTGTAAACTCCTGCTAGGGAGAAATTATTTATCCTGCTCTCAGCTGCGGTGCAAACGGGACACACTCGCTTAGAGGCTCACTCTGTCTGAGGCGTTACAAATAAAGCCCATTTGGATATGCACAGCCACAGCCGTGCTTGTTTTCATCTTATTATACTGTTTTGGTGCATGACAGCAAAATAATTTTTGATTTAACAAAATTATGATATGCATTTGGAATAGGATTTCCTGGTAAATGAGTCACCTGAGGCTAAGACTGAATTCTGTTTGGGTGTAATTTTTACAGATTGGACACATTTTTTATTGTTCTTTTTTAGGGTATTTGCTCGTATAAAAACAGCGACTTTGCTGAATGCCACGATGGAGAGATTGGGCATCTCATAATAGGTTGTAAAGAATCATATTTTTAACAGAGAATACAAATTGAAATTCTGCAGTTTGTCATTAATTAGCAAAGTCAGAGTTTTCTCCAAGTACTTTGTATTGCAAAATTTTGGTTTATACTGTCTTTTAAAAATCCATATTTCTGATTAATGTTCACGGACAAAATAGCTTGAATTTTCTTCTTTTATTGACATTGGCAATATTAGAAAAGCCACAAAATTAATAAATGCAAAACAAACATCTGTTTTGTAAGTTAAAAGCTTCAATGCCATAGAGGGAGATTTTCAAATGGTGGATACTATTTATTTGAATTGCATTTAAGGGTTAAATAGAAGATAAACATTAATCATACCCTCCTCACCTTTAGAGGGGAGGATAGTTATAAAGTTAGTTTTACTAGATAAAATGAGAAATAACATTACAGGGAGTGAGTGGAAGAGTTATTAACTTTCAACATGAGGAAACTGAGTTATTTATATCTATGCAAGTATTTTGTAACTATTCTAGATTTTGATATAGAGACTTAAGCTGGCATGTATATGAAAATGTAAAAACCTGCAAAATTTTCAGTTTTCAATGGCTGAATATGTTGCACAGTCAAACAAAAGTGATGACGAGACATGCAGTGGTTGTAAATTTCCTTTACTTTTCTTTTTCTCTGAAAATACAAACATTCATAAATCAGACATTCGTCGCACTATGGCTGCTATGTTCTACTGAGCTTACTTTCTTCAACACAGAAACTTAGGACCCAAGGGCTGCCCTAAGTGCCTGTTCAAAACTGATCCCGTTCTAAACTCATTTCACTCTCAGCCAGAAGAGCTACCAACAAATGTATGAATGTTCAGCTTAACATGGTCAATGAAACACAGTGCTTTTTAATAACAAAACAAAATATTCATAGGAAAGAGAATAGAATCATATTTTAATGGAAGTGGGGGTTCCTTGATCTAAAGTCTCCAGCAACTGGTCCCCCACAAATACACAGGTTGTTTTTTGTGTTGTGCACTTTGCATATTGACCTTTTTAGCATAACATCTCCAAATTAGCTTGTTAGCTGGACTATCTGTTCTGGTAATCAGAATTCAGTCAGCTCATTTCATACATTGTGTTTATAGTTCACCAATTCCATGGCTAGAAACATCAATAACAAGGAAGTTTGGGATTATTTTAATAGCCACACAGTGAATGAAAGTCTCTTTTACAACACAGTGCAGTTTTGTTCTATGCAGCCATTTTTTTTAGCTTCTGTTGCCAGTTTTATCAACTTTGTCACTAAGCATGTTATCAGACATTATCAGAAATTAATAGTCACTTCTATTAAAAAGAAGTACTTGGACTTGTCAGTTTTGCAAAAATAATTTCTGATGAAGACTTTTTGTAACTTTTTGTAAGACTTTTTGTAACTTACTTTTTGTAAGTGAGTTGGATGATTGAGTTAAAAGCCAAACCAGACTTAAGAGAACTAAACTAAGAAAAAAAAAAGATTTATGAATCTAGTTGAAACTAGGGGTTTCAACTAGCCACAGCCAATAGCTACTTTCCTTACTGAGGCATTCATAACTGTCTCTCTCTCTCATCTCATTAAAAGAACTTTAAATTGAAAGAGAAATTTTTTTTTTGCTTCAGAAAAAAGTGTTTGAAAAACTAACGAGATGCTGGTTTGCTGGTTTATCTTCGCGTGTTTGGATTCAGATCCGCCTTTGACTTTGAAGTCGAGAATCGGCGCTCTCTTATTTGTTTGTCTCCCCTTCTTTGTACATTTAATAAGCAACAACAAACTCATACAGAAAAGGAATATGTCTGCTTTCGGATGAAGCTCATATGTGCCTCATTTTGTGCTGACCCAGCAAAATGAGTTCCCAGTCTGTGCTGCATTCTTCTGCTGCACAAAACCCTTTCAAATCTTGATCTCTGAAGATGTTGGCAGGGATTTGTAAACATTGTCAGAATCCACAATGAAACCAATTTTTACAGCTGGATACATGCAAAATGAGAGGTTTGTTGTTGTGGAAATAAAATGGGGACCTTTGACTTTTTAGTGAAATAGAACTGCAGCCTCAGGGCCTTTGTCCTGTAGATAATTTCTGAGCTCACTCCATCACAAATGTTCCCCATCCTCCCATTTCACAGATTGTCACTTGCAAATTATATATAAATTAGAATTTTATGTTCTTTTTTTCCTGCTTATGGATGTCACAACAGGGGTGTCAAAGTAATTTAAGAAATTAACGACTGCCTCATCACGCACATCCTCGACTTAGTCCCGCTTGCCTTATCTCCCGTTACACGTATAAACAGACAGTGACATTTAAAAAAATAAAAATAAAAATCCGCTCTGTGTCAGGCAAAATAATTTGCATGAAAGTCTTTTGTATGACTTTGCAATACGTACGTCCGCCAGGTGAAAAATCTTGTGAATACCGATTTGAATAGCAAATTCGCTCTGCTGCTGCTGGCGCTCAGGGGGGAGGTGACGTTTTGTCAAAGAGTCCAAGAGAGTGACAAGTGACAGCAGCACAATATGAAGGTGACAACTGTTTGAGGAGGAGGGGGGAGAAGAAACTGAGTTAGCCACCAGCTGGGTATGGGGAAAAAATAGGTGAAATTTTAGGCGAAGGAGTGGAAGAAGAGGCAGGTGGTTAAAAAAAAAATGTATGTGCTCAGGGGTTGGAGCTGCACAGGAAGGAATTGCTAAAATAATATGCATGCAGGAGGCGATGGAAAACAGCAAAGTAAAAAGTTATATACAGAAACTGAGATGGAGGAAGAGAAAGAAAAAGCCTCAAGACAGAGGACAAAGATGAAGAGACAACTAGAGACCAGAGAAAAAAGAACAAGCTGAAGCCGCCTTGCTGTGTTTATAGGTCCCAGATGTCCGGAGGTAATTGTGCAGTGGGATTGCTCTGCAGACATCTGGCTGCTGAGGGCTTCAGTATTCTTTGGCGCAGACACACAAACTCCCACAAATCCATCTGAAGAGCCCCACATAATCCCGTTGGATGCATTACTTAAAGCATGTAACTTGGGTTCATTTAAAACATTCAGGTTTCTCCCTCCGACAGAATCCAAAGGTGATTCTTCTGAGGTTAAATTGACTTCTAATCCTCTGTGGTCTTGGAAGTTTCTTTTATAGGTTTAACATTGATACGAACTGAATTCAGAGAGAGTAAATATTACACCGGGTCATAATGCAGCAGTAGATAGGTATGGAAAAACCACATCTGACAGCTTAATTGCGATTTGCATTTGGTTTGTGATTGGACGTCCGCTCCGGTCAACATCAGCGGCGGAAATTAAAAAAAGCTGAAGAATCGAATTAGGTCATTTTGCACTTTTTTAATGCTTTTGCAATGTTGTCCTTCACCAATGAGCATGGGAAAATCACACCTAGGCAAGGCATTGTCATGCTTTGCACAGACAAGCTCTTTTAGAAGGTCTGTTACCTGCAATTAAAATTCTAATCAAAGCCGGTAGAGTTTTGCACGGAGCTGCGGTCACACTGAGATCAGATGAAAAAGCCCTGGCATCTGTGATTACATCCTTCTCAGAGAAAATTGTGGGTGGTGTATCTGTTTGTTGATCAGGGTAGATTACATTTCATCATCCAACCCACCAGCATCAGTTCTTGTATCAACCTCAGGCCTTTCCATATTAAACATAATGTTTTAGAAAATAATAAAGTCGTTATTTTCTAGCTCTCACAGAATATTACTCATTTTGCACAATGCTTTCAAATAAGCTGCTCTTTAAATCTTGATGCAAAGATGTAAGAACTGTAAGACACACACAAAAAAACTATGCATGTTACTAAGCTTTCTCACTCAAATAGACAAAAGATAAACGTAATTGTTGGAAAATATTTTTGCTTATTATACAGAAGCATTTGTTTGGAACAAGGATGATTTTCTATTGGGCATTAGTATCCATTTTGTTTCCACTGAATTTACAATGGAAGAACAAGTTAAGGTCTAATATTTTACCCAATAAGCATCTAAAAACTATTAGCAAATTTACTGGGTCACTACTTTCTGTTTTGCAGTTTATGTTTTGTATAAATACTGCCATACAGAGAAACTTCCGTATTTCTACTCAATCTATTAGTTTTCACGTATAACTGTAAAGCACCAGACTCCAGGCTAGTCACTAATAGTTTCAACACGTAGAACCAACTTGTTTGTCAACATGTGAGCAGTGACTTCAGCAGCACAATGCTGTTGAAAGCTTTGCTTGAGCCAAGTCGAAATAGCTGCTAAATGATGTCAAGTGCCTGATGGGAAGTTCAGCCAGGGGCAAGACTTTCCATCAGCTGGTTTAAACTCACCTCCCAGGAGATCAGACAGACCTGATAGCCTTTCGAGTCCCTTTTACCAGACAGAGACAAAACTACAGCGGCCACTGCTGATTGAGTTAACTAGAACTTATGGACTTCCTTTGATGAGTGGTCAGTGCCGTAGTGGTTCCATTTACTGTGACCTGTGGCTTTCATTAATATCGCTGTCATTGGAATTGTTTTTATATATATATAAAGGCCTAGTTAAGAGTTCTGCTTTTTTTCTAAATTGCTTTAAGCCACAACAGAAAAAAAGATAGATTTCTGAAATGGAAACTTACACAATTTTGTAAAATGTAACCGTGAGAAGGAGAAAAAAGTGGCTGCGATAACTTGGTTGCAATCCTCTCTGTCTTTTTAGGAGACACCTGTCATTTTTTGATAAACCTCCTGGGGCTTAGTCTGCACAGAAACTTCAACGTTACCTGAATTAACGTAACATCAGAGCACAAAGCTGCCGCCAGCATATTTCGCCTTAGATTTGATGTACACTTGGTGATTTGCGGTCGTGTTTTTGTGCTGAATTCATTTGTAGTTGTCCACATATTCACTTTTAGTTTCAGCCCAACATTTGCGAGATGGGGATAGGCTTAGACATTTGCTTTCAAAATAATTCATTTTGAATGAAGAATGCAAGAGTGAATCACTTAAAGAACATAAACTGTACTTATTTAAAATTTCTTAATATCTGTTGATCTTCTCTGACTACTTGTTGTCCCATGTTTTATTTTTTTTATTATTGGTGACTTCAGATTTTTAATATGTTTTTCTTTTATAAATTAGTTTTTCAGTTGAATTGTACAAGATATGTCTGTGTGTAATTTTTAATGTTGACACACTAACAGAGCATCACATACTTATACTTTGGTTGTTTGTGGGAAAAAACCCAAAATGTTAAAAAGGTAATATTTTACTAAACAACTGACAAATACTTAAAATTTTGTAATTCCATACCTGTGCTTAAATCCAAGAAACAAAAAATTTATTGATAATGTAACTATACATTTATTTTAGAAGTTTCAGTAATTGCATTTCTTTTAGAGTAACAGCAATCCTGCCAAACTGTATTTAATAATTTATCTTACCATGATAATTTTCTGCATGTAGTCTTATACTGCATTTTATTTAAAATATGGCTCTCTGAAGCAGGCTGCCAAAGCTCAGTGGGATTTAAGGTTTTGTACTTTCTATTGCTTTGTTGTTCCATCAATGTCTGAATAAGGTCAAGAGTGAAAGAAGTGAAAAATAGTGTATACTAGCAGGAAGTAGCTGCTTTGGCACTCAGAGCAGGGTGGCTTGTTGCTGAGAAAAAAAAGGATAACCTGCAAAGTCATCCTGTGCATATAAATCAAAACCAGAATCAAAGTTTGAAAAGATTAAAATGATTTGTCTTTAGTGATATCTTCCCCACATTAAGATGTCAGGATAGCATCATGCAGCTTCTTAGGAGTAGTACTAGAAACAGTGTCTAAGGGGCAATTCAAGGTTGAGGGAAATGAGAGAGAACATTTAATTGGGCTTGCTCAGGATCCCAAAATATTAACATTTCTCGGGAGCTAGTGGGACAATGCGGAGTTTTTAAAGCTTCTTTTTCAGATTAGACTCATCTGGAAATATTCAAACACTACAACTCAACAGGGAATGAAACAATTTGAAGAACAACACATCCAAGTTGTTTGCTTTCATTTCAGACATTAATAATTCAGACAACACATTCTTGTTATTCATTTGGGACCCATGTGGGTACACTGTTGCATCAGCACCACTAACACACCATCTCAAACCTGAGGTAAGCAGACAAAAAAAAAAAGAGTTTCTCATGATATAGATTGTTTAAACCATTTTACAACTTCTCCATTTGTAGCTGTGGTTAGGAGTTGTTTCTCACAGTAGTGGAACTCGGTTGACACGGGTTTTTCTTCAGGATTTACTTCAAGAGAATAGGATTCATGGCTCCATCATTTAAGACCATTTATTCACATCATGAAGCTTCCCAAGTTAATACACAACTATCAGATGTGACTGATAGTTTGGCATTTTTCTGAAATGCTGTTTTAGATTTAAGACTGACAATAAAATTTCTTCTTATGCATTGTCAGCCTTACAGAAAATCTTCCCATATGTCTTGTGGATTATAAAGGCATTTTTTTTGTAAATCTGTGACTCGCCTTCTGTGTTTTTTGATTAGCCATTCTTTTGGCTTTGGAACTCTGTGAAACATGCCATTTTTTGCCCAATATCGTCCCCATTGTTGAATTGGGAACATTGGCTTTACTGAAGCAATTGAGGTCTGCAGTACTTTAGGTCATCTGCTTTCTGTTGTTACCTCTGTTCTGACAGTTATTGTTGTACACTGGATTTCCAAAGACTTAAAAATGAGTTGCCCTTTCCAGACTGGCATGTTTCTTTGCTTTTCATCTGTTATTAGTTATATTTTGAGGTTTTTTAGTTTACTTTATATAGTCAGTCAAGCTTTGTTAATCTAATTTCTTGATTTTTCAGACATTCTGCACTCCTCAATCAAGCCCGGGTATGGTTTGAGAAGTTAACTTTAACTTTCCCCAGAATTTGTTTGATTACAGTGGATTCATAAATTATCTAGCTGGACAATAATTTAGACATTTGCACTCAAATTATGCCTGATTTGGTTTGAAACATAAAAACATCTGAAGTTGGGCAAATAATGTACTCTAAAACTAAACTGTAAATGTCAAATGTTCAGTTGTGTGAAAAGACAAATGACTTGAGTCGAAGTAAAAAAAAAAAAAGGCAGAAGGCCGAATTAGATTTAACTTCATGCACACCTGAAAGGTATGCAGGCAGAATAGGTTTTGAAATGGATGTAGCACCTTGGACCTTGCAGCAGTTAGAACCTGAATTAAAGAAAAAAAAAAGTGTTTTCTTTGATGTGAGGCATGTTGGGGGCAAAACATAATTTTTCACCACAAATGTAAATTTAAATTGCAGCAGGTTGCAGCTCGCATTTATGATCAAGCAACCATATCAAAGAAAATATAGCTTTTTTTTTTTTTGCTTCTCATGACCCAGAGCTTTAAAACTTGATGCTAATTTTAAACGCTGGACTTTAAAAAGCAAATCTGTCACATATTCTATCTTTGAAACATAGCGATTTCTTTAGTTTTTCAGTAAATTTGTTCTTCACTCCTTTACATTCCTCTTGATCAGTGGAGCGGGAAATGGATCCCACAGAAGCAGTGATGTAATGGAGTTATCTACGAGTCAATTGAAAACGGTCCAATTTACATCAGGCACTACTTGATGTAAACGACCTTCATGTATGGCACGAACAACATCATAAAACATTCTGCTTGCGAGTGGTACACCATCGCAAATGGCTTTCCACTTTGCAGTGTCACATCGATAGGACATGGCATATCTGAGAAGATGACGATCTCACACACACACACATGCACACTTTGAAAAAGACAAGCGGATCGCCCAGATTGGGGGTTGTGACAAGGTGTTGAAGCGGCACGGTTTGGCCAGTGGCTCCGGACCTTGGGGCATGACCGTGGAAAAACACCACCAACTCTGTGTGTGCAAGTGTGTCCTAAATTTGTGTCACATTTCGGCAACAGTGAGAGAAAACGATGGCTTGAGGGCCATTACCGATATAACCCTTGACAGCCATGTAACAACACAAGGTCATTATATCCAAAATGCTAGCCTAATGATAGCTGGATGTACAGTAGACGGAGTGAAGATAACCACATAGTAATGAGGTCTTTTAGGCTGTTATTTCTGCACAAGAGCTTTTCTTTTTCGAAGAAATCCTGAGTCATTAGCGCCTTGCCCTCCGACGACAATTCAATGCAGCAAAGGCAGATAATTCTGATTTAGATGAAAGAGGTGAGTGGACAGAAGCCTCCAATTTCCCCAAGCTCTGTGTGTGCTCAAAAGGAAAGCGAAATAAATGACTTTCAGGTACCTCTATTGTCCCATTTTTTTTGCTTTTTTTTTTCACTTGACAAATTAAACAAGACATTTTGTTAAAAAGAAAAAAGAGGAAATATAGTGTAACAGGTTTCCATGTAAATGTGTGCTTGCTTTTGTCAAGAGAACCAATGATTTGGAGACATTTGAAAAAGGAGGATATATTTAAGAAAAACTTGAAAGTAAATAGCTGACAATAGCAGCAACTTGAAAATGTTTTTATTTTTTTATTTTCAAAAAATAAAAACTATTTCCCCACAGACTAATCTCCCAAAGTGTGTCAAATATGAACCCTGCACACATTAGGCCATCAGTTGTTGGGCCCAGGCAAGACAGATAAAAACAGTCATGCCAAAATATGAATGTCAAACTTGAAACAGACACACATGAGATCAAGTGATATTTTTCCAACCTGTTATAGTTGTTGACACTAGCTAAAAGGAGCGGCAACTGGTGTGAACTTCAACTGCTGCAGCCCATCTGCTTCACAGTTGGATATGTTTGTGTTTGAGTTGGCGTCCTTCAAACCTTCTTGTGACATGTGGTTATTTGAGCTCCGTTTGCCTTCCTATCATCTCGAATCAGTCTGGCCTTTTTGACTTCTGACATCAACTCCACACAACTGCCCATCACTGGATATTTCCCAGTAAATCCAATAGATTGTTGTGTGGGGGGTCATACCAGTAGTCCCTGCCTTATAAGAGAAACTTTACTAGTTCACCAGTTTCTGAAATAAAGAGACCAGCCTCTCTAGCACAAACTAGCACATTCAAAATCAATTAATTACTCTATTTTTCACATTCAGATGGTATAAAATGCATAAACACAGCAGAGGACTTAATTTTGTGACTTGTGTGTTACTAAATCTTATTGAGTACTTTGAAATGTTAGCTAGTTAACACACTGTGATGCACCTTTCTCATTTTTCTAATTATAGAGTTCAGACTTTGTTTACCGCTTAAACTGGGTGGACTGATGCTCGTTGTAATGTCATCTGCTTGGTGATCGTTCTCTGAAGTTGTGTAATTGAATTCAAGCAGTTTTGCAGGCCAAATCCGATCTTTCCATTCCAATCCCCGCTGGTTCTGTTTTGAACAAGTTCCATGTAATTTTTTTGTTGCTAAATTATCTGGAAATCAATGCCGTGTTGGCAACATAAATGTTAGGGGTCTCTCTGCAGCCATACAGAATACAAGTAAACACCACAAAGGAACAAATGGTGATAATAAAAAGGAGAAAAACCTAATAAGTTGTTATATTTGGCTTTCCTCCATTATGCCAATTTATGCCTCCTTAGTGTGACATGGAAAAGGTTCAAGTTTGCTGGAAAGTTATCTTTTCCAGTTGAGTTATGAATTTAAAAAAACTGAAGAGTGAACGGTTAACTCATAATAAAAGAATATTATTTGGTTTTTTGTCGTCAGAATACTTTTTGGTAATAAAAAGCCTGTTATTTTTCCTCTTTAGTAATGCCACATTTGTAAAGAAAATGCATTTTCTGGGTTAAGCAGTTTAATTAGTTGTATGGGATTTAGGGAGCTTTAATATTCCACTCTTGAAGGTACATCAGGTAGGCTTCTTGTTGGCACTGAAACAGAAATGAAAATAAAAAAAGGAATCCATTGTACCAGTGTCAAGTCAATTATCCCACAACTCACTCTTGTCTGCTTCCATTTATAAGATAGTATGTTTCAAGAAAACAGACATATTTGTAATTTAAGTTTATTCATTGCACAAGTGCATCATAGAATGGCTTTTCTATCCTCTCTGTTACCAAATTCTGGATGTAGTCTGATAGACCCTGCTCTGCGGGGGCGAGTATCGACAACCTGGTGGACAAAATTTGGTTCCCCAAATTGGAGATATGGGATTGCCTCCGGTTGCACAATCTTATCTCAGCATCTCTCTGCATTGAGATTGTCTCCAATGATGACAAGCCTTGTTTATTTTTTTGCTTTTTTTTTTCCAAAAAGGGAGTTGCTGCCCCACACAGTCACACTGCCTCCAGAAAAGCTGTTTGGCATTGACAGGAATAAACTTTTTCAATGAAGCAACTCACATGTGTATTAATAGTTTCATAGGAAGCAAATTTAGAAGCAAAATGGTAATCAAGTGACAAGCTAACAATAAGTTATGACGTTTTAACTCAGGATGCGTGGTATTAATCAGATTTCTTCATCATCTGAGTTTAATCTGGTGCATTAAAAATCTTTTTTATTCAATGGCTGCTTTGTTAGAGCAGAATGGAAAAAAAACACTCCAAGATCATAGGAGTGGCATTAATGTGTTTTTGCTGCAGAATAGAATTAACTTTTAAACTGTGAGCACGCCAAACGCTGGAAAGCCGCCTTTCAACAACTGCGTGGCTGCCCTGCTCGCCCACATGCCTTTCCCTTCCTCTTCCCCCTGAGGGTGTATTACTCTCAGCTCCGCACTGAGCAGCAGATTGTGTGAATAACTTGCTAACGGTCTGTGGCCTGGGTCTGCACAATTCACACTTTATTTCTCTCAGTGATGATAACCATGTTTAAAACTCTCCGAAGAGAAGTGGCATGTCTTTGGAGCACTGGCATGTAACTCTTTTGCCTCTGCGTTGAGGTAAAAAATGACTCTGCTTGACACATTTCAGCACTGAGCCTGTCAATACTGAGATACCATGAAGCTTTTTTAAGTTTTAATTACAAAATTTCTGTTGTGTGGAAAAAACTCAATTTATTTGTATCAGTTTGCTGGAAAATTTACATAGGTGAAGAATTTCTTGGTGCAAGCACAATATGCATTAAAATACAGCCTGTTGCCATGGAAAGCGAAATACTCCTCTATTGGCTGGGTGTAAAGATGCCTGTTGTCTCCTACATTGTGTCAGTCTGAACGGGTTAGTTTGGTTGCTAGGGTTGCAAGTTTTTCCCAAGCTGTGGGGGAAATTCTCAAACTGTCAGGATTTTTTTTAGATAAGATGAAAAATGTTTTCTAGGCTACTTAAACGTTGATTTGTCAATCCAATAAAAAGTATTTTTGCTAAAATCTAGTAAGAATCCAATGATGTCAATCTTAATTTTAGGTTATAAATTTATTCAATTGACCATTATAAGATAAATTTTGTATAAACACATTTAAGAAGACGAGTCTAATTGATATCATATGGAGTTTCATAGACTCCATTTTGGTCGAGAGTTAAGTCCAATATTTCATTTGAATTGAATTGAGATTTTAGGGTTTGTCGGATTTCTCTTGTATCTTCAGGAAAAAACCATGAGGCATTTCTCCTTTTATTGATAGACACATGTTTGTTTTAGTTCTTTTTACCCAGAATGCCCTATGCTGTAATCTACTTTCTGCTTTTGAATCAGTCTCTTGTGCTATTGACATTCACCTATGCATTTGAAGTGGACCAGAGTTCAACTAAGACCTAGATTTGTAGATGGACCACACTTTGCTTTTTCAGTCGACATTAGAGTTTGATTGAGCACCTTCACCTACCCGAAAGAAATGGACTTTCTAAGAAAACAAAATGGAGTTTGATTAAAGCAGACTAAACAGAACTAGTGGGAATGCATCCTGAAATTCTAAAACTAAAATCATGAATCTACCAGGATACGTTGCATAAATGACTCAACCCTCCACCCCCATTCCCAAGATGCCAACACAGTTTCAAGAGCCTGGACAGTATAGATGGTGTTTACAAGTGAAAAGGTGAATGTGCCAAAAACAAACACGTAACCCTTTCGAGTTTAATAAATGTCACATGATGTTTTCATTGGAAATAAAACACTAATTAGACTTGATTTTCTTCTCCAATTGTCAATGTTCCCTTTAATTAACAGACTTTGTTTTTCACCAACTCCTGTGTCTGAAAATCTGTTTTTTTTTTACTGTCAAGGGAAACGAAGCAATTACTGCAGATTAGAACTCACAAAGTACTGTTGTCTGCAAACACAGACAACAGTACTTTGTCTGTGTTTGCAGACAAAGTACCAACACTTTCAGCTGTTTTTTTTTTTGTGGACCATTAGACTTTAAACCTTAGCATCTTATTCTATTCTTTGGACCAAACTGAGAGAGACAGATGTTTCCTCTTTTACTTCATCTAGTCAATTCAATTATACAATTGAAAACCGGAGAGTGATTTTTAGAAACAAGCAAGTTAACACACAAGTACACAATGTTATACCGCTTGACTTGGCAAATTACATCAACGTAAAAAAGAAAATGAAGGATTCGTTCTGCAATAACACAAATGAGAGCCATGTGAACAAAATACTTCTGATTAAGAGAAATGACGAAGAGCGGATATTAAAAGTAAATCACTCAAATTCAAATCAGAGGCAGACAGAAAAGCTTTTATAAGAACCTGCCTGCATGGAAAAGGGTGTCTAAAAGGGATCTGATCAGAGCGTGACGAGATGACATGCAGATGGTGCGGAAAGGAAAGTCAGTCCATTAACAGATAAATTGGTACAAATTGTCAAACATTGCGTAATGATGTGCGGAAATGGAAAGGAAAAGGTTTGAAATGCGCAGCAGAACTTACTATGAACCATTAAAATTACAGACTTGCAGTAGTATTCATGCTACTTGTGTAACAACCACAAACTCCAATATTATTTGATTTGATCTGCTTTGTCTTCTGAAGTAATGCATGAATACAGCTGTTCTATGAATGCTTTGGGTTTAGTTTGAAAATAGCTCCATGAAGACTAAAGAACACAAGTGACAGATAAAATTTAAACCAGAGTTCGGTCATGAAACATTATCTGATATTTATCAAGACACGGCCCAACAACTAAACAGATAGTTGTGGCAAGAAGACCATTAATCAGAGAAGTAGGCAAAATAATTATAATACTCTGGAGGAGCTGCAAAGATCCACATTGGGGTTCGGGTTAGAATGGACTAAAGGTTCTGTCTCTAGACATGCAAAGGTGGTACAGACACACAATGCAAAATATCCTAGACTGTACAAACCTCTTCAATAAAATAGAATATTGTTGAAAAGTCCAATTATTTCTGAAACTTTCTCTGAGTGAAATATATTATGTAGATTAATTACACAGCTGGATGTTTGAAAGCCTTTGTTTCTGTTAATTATAATTTTCCACTTACAGGTAATGAAAACATGGCATTAAAAATTAGAATATTGCATAAGACCATTAAAAACTCTATATTCGTGCAGAAATGTGGGCTTAATGAAAAGTATGTTCAATACCTACTTAGAAGTTGTTGTCAGAAGGTACTTTTAATCTGACAAATGCGCCTCATCGGAAAGCATGTTCTAATTTACTGAATGAGCACTTTTTTCATTATATGTGTATATTTATTAGTAAACCATTAATCATTTGCCTTTCACTTCACCATTATGCAATTCACGTTAAATTTCTGCAAAACATTATTTTGTGGTTTTACAATGACAGATTGCAAAAGTTCACATAGAATGAGAACTTCTGGAAGTTTGTGTAAAAAGCAAAACATTTTACTTTGCATTGGATTGACTTTTTCCAGAGTGGTGACCCACTGTGCCTGTTTAAAAAGTTGGTGGTACTGGCTTTGCTCTTAGTTTCTTTGCTAGCTTGAACTTTGAAAATGTTGCATTTTTTTAAGAAATAGAAATCAGAATCAAATTTATGTAAATAGCAAAGTTTTAACACATGCTGGGACACAGATTGGACAAACTGATAGGTGTTACAAGTGATGGCTGGCTGGGAAAAATGGTGGACATTTGAAGCAGATGCAAGATAGTGACTGAAATTAATTCCGAACGCAAACTGATATTTTTGCATTGTATCTTTGTAGATGTTGTGCGAATCAATGCTAAAAACTTTGCCAAGCTCTAACTAAAGAATCAGTTTCATGAGGACAGAATCACAGTTTGTTTCAGTGAACATAGTGACAGAAAACTGTGAGACAAGGTTCTTAAGAGTCTGGGACTTAAAAGCAGAGATTCAGAAGTTTTTATTTATTTATTTTAGAAAGAAAACAGCGTCCCAGAGCTTTCAGCTGCACACTGGATGGCAGATCTAGCCTTCGCTGTTACTGACTTTATTATGAAAAAGTGAATTCATGTTCTCACTGGCCACAAAGACGACTGAGGTAAGCCAAATAAAAAGAGTAACTGGGTGCAGTTATTTCTTTACGGGGGGAAAAAATTAAAAAATCAGTTTGATAAAATTTCTTTTATAAATGTGAAACTGCAATAATTGTGTTCCTCCACTCTTGCTTGATTAAACATTGATATTTTAAGTGCTTTTGTAAATAATAGCTTATAGAATGGCACTTATAGACAAAGACATCAATTCAGTTCCTTTTTAAATTTGAATTGCCCACCACTGACCTACGTTGAGTCTAGTTCTGCTGGATTCTTTGTGAACAAATACCTCATGCTTTCTGTACGTGAGTAATAGTGCCAAAATCAACAGCTCTTTGCACTTGGTTGGATAACCGTAGGGTGTATTCACACCTCAAATTTGGTCTGCTTTAAATGGACCAGAGTTTGTTTCCCAAGTTGGTGCATGAATGCAGACCAGGCTCGATTGGAACCAACTACAGGAAATGTACATCTTTTTGGACTTAAATTGTGGGTATTGTGCTGAAAATTAGACCTCTAGTGTTGCTAACATTACTATTGCATGTAGTGCTAGAAATATGGTTTGCCTTTTTCAGCTTAGCAATGCTTCTGCCAGCAATATGTGGGTCAGAACATGCAGATCATCTCGCTTCATTCAGCTTGCAGCACACTTTTGCTGGCATTGTTCCAAAATTAGAAATATCGCATCACAAAACCTGCGTTGAATGAGCTGTATTGCAGTTATAATAGCAGCACAATTGCGCACAACAGAAGTGCAGCTAGAAGGAGTTCAAATGTTTGTTTTTTCCGGGTCTGTGCTCTGTCCCATCCCCTACCTTTTCTGTCCAATGGGAGCAGAAATCGTCTCTGTTTTCAAATCACAGTACGTTAGTGAAAATGCTCAATGTGGAAGCAAACCTGACCAAACACAAAAAGTAAAGTTTGCTTTTGGTATCAACTAAAAAATGTGGACATGTTTGTCTTGTAAAATGCCCTTGAGATTAGTTTGAAAACATGATTACAATGAGAACATTTATCTCTTGAATGATTACCATAGGCTTGTGTTATCCGGGTTTGGCCTCTAAGAACTTCTCTGACTTCTCAGAAATCTGTCTGCTGATAGGGCGCGGAAGCAGAGGGGCCAATTATGTGCTCAAAAAACCTTTGCTGAATTCTTCTACAAATCGGTGAACGAGTCTAATCCTGTTTTAAGGCAGAAGGAAAAGAGTAAACAATGTCCGCGAAGAGCGGTTGTCAAACTCTTGATTTGACGAGTGATATTCTGGCTACATAATCTCTTGTCACCTCAGTTTATCCCACAGAGGGTCAAACTTTGACGGTGTTATTGATGTCTTAACGGTCCTCTAAATCTGTTGGCCGTTACATTTATAAACTGTCGGTTTTGTTTGACGAAATCATTCGACCGTGCTATGAGGCTTGTCTGACGTATGAACCGGTATGGAATTACAAAAAAAGAACAAACAAAAAAAAAATCAATCAAGGCTTAAAGGATTGTTCTTCAAGTATAGATGCTATTTTTTTCCCCTTTCTCTTTCTGAATAAGCCATTTATCGCTGCTCAACTTTGTACTTGAAACAACTTGAAAACTGCCAAAGCTCCTGCGAGGTAATCCATCACGGTAAACACGGAGGCCTTAATTTGCGTTTTGTCAGAGTTTGTTTAATCGCAATTTTGTTGTGCCACAGTTGAGCATTTCTATGTCAGCGTTACATTATACCCCACTCGCCGTCATCCACCTGTCACCTTCAGCATTGAACAAATGGAAGCCTTTCGCATGGAATAATCCCTCAAAAAATAAAAAAGACAACAGATTTTCTAACCAGGGTTGTTTTAGAAGTTTAGTTTTTGTAAAAATTCCCCACCCTTTTCCTTCGAAAGTCTTGTTTACATTGTCGTAAATTGCAAGAGAATTTGAAAACAAGTCATCTTAACAATGTGCTCTCCAGCTGTGATAATGGTACTGCATCAGGTTTCCCACTAGCGGTTTGTTAAAAAGAAAGTTTCTTAGTATCCAGTTTTCAAACACCTTAACAAACAGCAAGTATATTTCAGAAAAGGTGCATAAAAACAAAGAGCAATGTCAAATTTTCCTTCGTCGTGTGTTAAGGATAGATTGCATCAGCTAGCAATATAGAATATATAACTGAGTAAAATATATATATATATTTTTTCCCCCCAATAATCTCTACCTGAAACTCATTCACCAGGCAAGTTTTAAGCTTCTGGAAATTCCCTGACCAATTTTAATGAATATTTCATTAATTGTGAAGCTGTGTGAATTAGAAAAAATCCACCATAACCTTACACATCCAATTTAAAATAGATTAAAATTTGCTTTACAATCATTAAGGGGGAAATATCACAGTTCAGATCTATCATTATATTGCAATTCATAGCATCCTGATGTATTTGGGACCAATTACTATCAATTTAAGCTAATCGCTCACATTTAAGATGTTGGAAGAGAATCCTGAGGTATGCAATTTGCCGCAAATGGAAAAGGCACCCACTAAGTCCCATTGATTAAGCTGATGTGAAGCCATTTCAGACTTTTATATATATAAAAAAGAAATATCCAGAAAATTCTTTCAATCACAGAGCTGTGAAACTATAAAATCTTACAGCCGCTGCACACAGGAGCATGACTCAATCACATTGAATCTTTCATTTCATATTTTGGCACAGAAGCCCGTCTTTCCTAATTGTATATTACTTTACAATTGCCATGCCTTCCTCCTTATCTTGCTGCCTAACTGTGTGTTTAGCATGTCCGCTATCGCTAATACTTCATAAATTTGACCATAATTGACAGCTGACATTTCCATGCACAAGCTCCAAATTTTGTTGAAAGATAAATCAGAGTCACCTCAAGGCAGCAACATATGGAAACCCAAGCTTTCTGTGCAGAGCTCCAATAATGTGAAAATGCCTGCGGTATTGAAGTAATCCCACGCATAACCTTCCAGTGCCTCATTATCATGACACAAAAGGGAATGGGGCTTGTCATTGTATTCCATATTTTATCCATGATTTAGCACAAAGCTACCCTCAAGTCACGGTGACTGCCTCTTACCTGTAGCTCAAATTATGTGTAATAAACTTAAAATTTATGTAATCCCTCCCAAGCCATTGTGTTGAGCTGAAAAGTCCTTGAGGGACAAGAAATGGGGAAATAAGTTTTTAAGTTTTGTGTTTTTAGATTTCTTTTATTGAAAGGTTTTCCTGGAAATGTTACCTTTGTCACCAAAACGCTTAAGTAAAATGAAATAGTTTCTCAATAGGTTTAAAATGTGGCAAACAAAATATGTCCAAAAGTCTCTAAGCTAATGCAGGTTAAGGCAAGCTATTTAAGCTAACATTGTAGCGGCATAGCTCAGAAAAAATAAGAGTGGGCTAAAAAATGGAAAAATAACTTGAAGATAAACAATTAGACTGCTTTGAGTACACTTATGAAAACAAATACAATTTACAACTTGTGGTGGAGTTCTACATAGTTTCTTTTTGGCTGGAAGAGTACAGTTTTCCTGAAACAGTTTTCTTCAAATTCAAGACTTTGTTACCGCTGTGGTCAGAGGACGGATGGATGGACAAACTGATGAACTTAAAGAGCTGTCAAACAGATTGGTAACCGCATTGGTGGATGGAAGCATTGACATAAATGGATTCATTGAGGGATGGAACAAACACATTGGCGGTTGGATGAATGTACAGGCTGGTGGTTTGACAACATAGTCAATGGTTGGCTGGGTGGATAAACTGATAGGAGGATTAATAGATGGAGTGATGAAAGGATGAATAGTTGAATAGATTCAAGTCAACTAACCTTGAACAGAAGCCTCTGGTAATGGACTGAGGAAATGCAGGCTCTGATATAAAGGGAGGAGTGATTAGAGAGTGGAAACAGTTGCCAAATTAAGAATAGAGGACATGTGTGACTAAGGAAGCTTCAAGCCTGAGGACATCTAGAGGCAGAGACCGTAGCAAGACCTGAATAACAAAGACTTCAATGGAAAAGAAAAGCTTTAAGAAAGTTCCGATAAGATGACGATGTGTGGAGGAACAATTCGGAGTATGTGAAAATCATTGTTGTGCAAGAATGTGCAAGGCATCGTCTCCTTTTTCTTATCTATACTCTTGTTTTGGAGGCAGAAACATAAATATGGTGTACAAAAATAAAAGTGTTTTTCCTGCTCACTGCTTCTAACTTTGTTACAATCCACATTTCAACAATCTAGATATTTAGTCTTGTCGATGTGGCATTAACATATGACATCAAGCAGCGACGGCACAATTTCTGAGGTCCAGAGGCACGAAACTGCTGGCATGTAGGTGAATGCCAACAGTATAAGTCAATTACTGTCTTGCAGACTGGATCATGTGGATGGTCTGTAATTAACTCGACAAAGTGTCAGCAATTATTTGTGCAGTGTAAAAAGTCCTATTCAGAGTGACAATGCCTGAACCATAAACAGTGATTTTCTCTGCCGAAGTCGCACTATTATATCATATTCAATTTAATACTGTCAATAAATTCATTATTTCCTCGTGTTCCTCTGCAGCAGGATTTCCTATGGTTGATTGAACTATAAGTGAGAGGAAGGGATGCAATTAGACTGTTGCCTACTAATTTATGGAAGAGGTAAGGACAGGATATGTGGCTTTTTCAGGTGCTCTGTCTGCCAAGTGTTATAAAGTCAAGTAGAGGATTTTATTTAGATGGATGTTGCTGTATAACTATTATTAGGGTGTCTATTGTTGCAGTGTAACCTGTGCTAGTCTTCAGCAGCAGCTGAGTTGCATTAATCTATAATAATAATAAACGTTAGTCTCAAATGCCAGTCATAATCAAAACTTAATAAATAAAATTTTTTATCAGAATTTTTCCTTCTCATTGGATAAAATTTAACACAAATTAAACATAATACAATTACACAAGTATAAAGTCTACATTACTAACTTACTCTTTGACTACAAGAAAACAAAAGGAAAAAGGTTTCTTGAGGAGGAGGGCCTTTTCTGTCTAACAGGCTCAGATTCCTGACATTGTTATTAGCGAAATTGATGAGAGTCCATTATATTTGGCCTATGTTTTGTCACCTATGTCTTAGTTGTTCTGATTTAGCTCAGCTTCTCGTATGTCTTGTGTTTTTTTGCCCTTCCTCTTCTAATAATGTCAGACAAAGTTTTCCTATGACATTAATGCTCTACAAAGTAATGAACGCTTTATGTTTGCTTTGAACTAAACAAGCTTTTGAAATGGCTGAATTCCTGTATGATCATAAGGCTTGTATGTCAGTAGACCTTGAAAACACAAGTTCCAGCCGGAAGGACCTTTGATCTTCTTTTGTTTTGGAGCTTTCTTCCTTTAAATACTTGTACAGTCAGCACCCAAATCTGTCTTTTTTTTCAGCTTTTTTATTTAGTATGTGCCAAACTCCATGGTTGGTATTTGATGACATCCCATTTTGGGCGAGTTCAGGCAGACAGAGAATCAGAATAAGGACAAGCCATTACCTTGAATAAGAATCAGCTATGAAAATAAGTTTTGTTTATTAGCCTCTTCATTTACAGTTCCAGGAAGTCTGGTTTTCATTTCACACCTGAGGTAGAGAATGGAATCCAGCTTTTGTGGAATTGTGACTTCTCTGAGTTAGTCGTATCAAGCCACTGTGGCACTTGCTAAGGCGACCTTCACTTTGAGAAAATGTATCACTCCATTTTGGATAGTGTACAGATTCAATTATCCCCTACTTCTGTGTCATTTTTTACTTTTCTACCCTCTGTCCTGCACTAGAACATCTTTCCGTGTATCTTGTTTTGATTTTCTTAAGGATAGCTATTTCAGCCGCACCCAACACCTGCAACTTTCTTCCTTAAGCGGTCATCAAACACGCTTCAGCTACAAATGGCCTTGCGTGTTTTTACCTCTCTTGTTTTTGATCAACTATTGAATAACTGTTATCAGATATGTTTTTGTTGACTTTTGTTTGGGTTTTCGTGCAGTCTGGTGTGATAACACGTCAGTGGAGTCCTTCATGGGTGACCGGTGGTGAAATCTGTCTGTGCAAATGAAAACAAGCATCTTTCATTCTTTAAATGCTTTGCTGGTATTTTAGAATAAGCAAAGGAACATGAGTCAATCTGTTTGAAAATGCGTAACACTGAAGAACTTCAGTGACTGTAAATAAAAGGTTGTTCGCTTTCTTACCCAGTACTTTCTGTTGAAACTGTTGCTAGGGAGCATGGATAGAAAAAAAAGAGGGAGAGCCCCATGGTGATTGACAGTAAATGGCAAAGGGGATATAGTTTGAATGCTTGAGTAATTTGCTACACCTTAAAGCAAATGCCAAAACAAGCTTTAGTCAAACTCCGCGACTTTCAGACAAGAACCTGCAGCCGCATCTGTTTTACCTTTTTGGATTTGGGGACCTGCTCGGCTACATAAGCTCCCCGTATCAAAGAGATTTGATCTGTAGAGATTTACTCTTCCTGTCCAACTTCTCTGCAAGTGGTGCATGCCGCATAATGAGATTTCCGTTAAGTTGGAGGGAGGCTCTGGCTCATTTGTGTGGGTGCAGCAAGGCAGCTAAAAATAACCCATGGGGGTGATGGAGCAAAAGAGGGATGCATGTGCTCGTAACGCAGACTGATAGCGGCATGTTGATGCATTTTTTTGTCAGGATGGAAGGCAAGGGATTGTCGGGGAGTGGGAGGAAGAGATATAGGTAGAGAGGTGAGGTGAAAGGAGAGGGAGAGAGAAGTGAGGAGAATCAGGAGAGAATCCGGCAGAATGGAGATGGAGGAAGAGGCCAAACTCGGAGACTCTCTTTTTTCCAAACTGACAGCCGGCTCGAGCTCCTGCAGTGAAGTGCTGTGTGGATCCAGTTACACAAATCCCCATGTGCACCTTTTGGAAGTGTGAGCATGCGGAGGGGAGCTGATGAGGTGGAGGGGGGGCCGGGGGCTTCTTGCTGAAGCGTGTGACCTAGCTTACAGCAGATAGTGCCAGAGTGGATAGCACTGCAGAGTCAGACCCCTTCACATTTTCTTATTTGAAAAAATATACTGAAAGGGATTTTGTGTGATTCATCATGTTTGTTAAACCTTTATAAACTATAGTTTTAAAGGTTTTCTGCTTTTGTAGTCCTGCATGCCATGTCCATGTGCAGTGCATTGGTAGGTGGCCATGATGTTGGTGAAGTCCAGGTAGAGAAGAAAATTCTCCAAACTAATCTAGCTTCACGTGAAAATATAGTGAAAATTCCTCAGCACTAGCTGCTTTTGCTTTTGCACCAGTAGTAACATCCAGTTGTTGATCACATGATTTGAGAAGTGTATGCATTTCAGTTTTGCAAAATACTCTAATTTTGATACAGTCAAAAAAACACCTTATCCTAACAAAAAACGTTTTAGCAAAAAACGTGAGTTTTATTTTCAAAATTGGCATGAAATAAGCTAAAGGTGTCATAAAGCAACATCTCATGATGGTAGCAAAATCCGATCAAGAGCAGATGACCACACTACCAATCCTAATGCTGAGGGATTCCAGTGATCTCAGAGAGAACCATATTTCACTTGATCTTTCTTGTTATAATTCAACATTAAGAAACTGGTGAAAAATGGCAACCACTGGAGAGATCCAATGGTTGCCACTGTTGACCAAAAATGACTCTTAGATGATTTTGTCTTATTTCTAGTTAAGATATTTGTTTGTTTGTGACATTAGGGTTTCACAGTAGAACAGTGATCCAACACCTAACCAGCAAGTAAAATTCTGAATGTCTCGGAAAGTTAAGGTCTTGGATAGGTCTAGTAAAACTTTGCACTTAAGGAGGTGCAATTTGATGACTTTAAACAGGCTGTTCATGGTTGGAAAACCCTCCATTGTGGCTGAATTACAGCAATTTTTGCAAAGAATTGTGGACCACAATTCCTCCGTAATGATGTAAATTACTCCTTTGATATACAAAGGGTGGCAGAACCAGGCAATAGTTTTGGGGAGCAATTGCTGTAGTACATAAGGAAGTTTTCTTTTTAATAAATCATGTGAAAATCATCAGGTTTCTACTGAATTATCAATGTCAGATGGTGCAACAAAGAAGAAAAACTAAATATGTATTTTTCACATTAACAATACAAAGAATGCTCTCCACACTTTTCATCATTTTTTGTTGTTGTTAGTTTTTCAAATTAATGTTTTATTAGACAAGCGAAAGTTCTGAATTCAGTGTCTGATCTGTACCAGCTTAGTCAGCTACATTTTTGGTGACACACTCGACTCACAGCCCCACTAATGTCTCTTATTCTTTCAAGCGTGGGCACGTGAGAATGTGTGACAGTGTCATCAGGACCAAATTAGCACAGGTTGCGAGATATTTTCCAAGTGGGTGGCATCATAACGCACATGCTGGCTTTAATAAGAGCTGAAACTGAGAACTGCGAGAGGGCTTTGTGTATATGACACACACAGTCCTGCACACCCAGCCGTGTTCACCGGGTCATGAAGCGGCAAGTCGTCACCGTCATTCCAGAGCAAGCTGAGGCTCGCCCGTCTTCGTTTATTGTGTGGTGTGTGCGTCGGTCGGAGTTTCAGCTGAATCGTGAACGCTGACCTCCCTCAGGCTCCAGACGTTTGTTTTGCAGTCTGTATCAACGGCGTGAGCTCCGTTCTCCTGGAATCGCTGCCGTTTACTGCAACAATCACGGCTATATTTATGAAGAATCGTACATGATTACAATCTGTGTGTGTATTCAAAGCATCAGGAGAGAACAATTTGATGCATATTGCCACTTCAAGATGCTGCTGAATAGAATTATTTTACAGCCACATACTTAAGAAATAATGAATAAATTTGAGATGTTGGACAGAAAATTATTTTACAGTCATAAAGTGGAATTTGAATGACTTATTTCTTTATGATTCTTACGTGGAATCCATGCAAACAATAAAGTAATGGTTATCTGGATGACGTTAGTGCTTTGAGTTCTGGAAGTTTAGGTCCTGTTCCAAATAACCATTTTGCAATTAAGCAAGTAATCAAATGACAAACTAATATGAGCTCCACAATTTCCATTCTGATACTTTGTGAGTTGCAGTTTTGTTAGACACACCCTAATCTATTTTATTTATGGTTTTGGTTATGTGTGTTATTTCTGTTTTAATGTTTATTTTTTTGATATTTCAAGTTTTCTTTAGAAAATGTAAGTTTATTGGTCTTTGTCAATAGATTACTTAAATGTAGTTTCTAAACAGTATCATTTATCACAATAATTTCTGGGAAAAATTATCGTGCAGCAAAGTCTGTCCTGACCAGTAAGTATGATTTAAATTTAAATAGTTTTTCCTAAAAATGCTGGTTATTCAGAGTGCTGTATCCAAGCATATCCATAGAAAGTTGAGTGGAAGGAAAAAGTGTGGTAGGAGAAGGTGCAACTGGGATAACTTCAGCCTTTAGAGAATTGCCAAGCAAAATAAGGTTTTCCTCACATCAGTCACCAAAATTTGGATAATCAAAACTGACATAACCGTGACCCCAACCTCATTGAAAAATAATGGATTAGGCTTTAACAGTGACTGCATATCACAAACGTACCAAGAGCCAAATTAACATGTCATATATGCCTGTGTTCTAGTATATTAACATCTGACTGAAACTGTAGCCCATATGGTTTCCTGTAAACTCAGGCCTATGGGCGAAGAGTGACTTAATTGCTTTGACTTCTATCGTCAAGAATACAACAGCAGGAACATATTAGGCCCGGAGCCAATGGCGCGTGTTTTCCTTCATGGATTTAAACCTCGCAGAAGTAAAAAAGGAGAAAAGAAAGGAGGTCAAACTCTGCAGTGTGAGTTAAAAATGCATGCTTGATTTGGCAGTTGTTGAAGGATGAAAGTTGGCGAAGTTCAACGCTGGTTGGTGGAAATTGAGGCGCTTTTTAACAGAATATTGCTGAAATATTATAGAGCTAAAAGCTTGGGAGTGTTTTTTTTATTTTAAACATTACGTCAATGACTTTTTGCAAATTAAGGAATATTTTTGATCTTTAGTACAACATTTTCTTTTCTTCCAGAGCAATCCTCTTTTGCTAAATCCAGGAGATTAAGGACTTGTTATAATTCCAAATAAGAAGCTTCGAAAATCCACATAAGAGACTTGAGGGACTTAGCGATTTCACAAGGAGGAACATTCCCTAAGCCTCCAGCCAACAGGGGAACCATGTCATGAAGTTCTGAGGATTCTCCAGACCGCTGGGAGGAGTTGAGGGGGACATGACCTGCGAGTCATATGTCTGTGGGATTTGGAGATGGGTCTAATGATCTGTGACAGAAAACTGGAAAAACAGCAAGGAGCAACTTAAGAAGCAGGCATGTTTAAAGAGGGAGATTAAAAAGCAAGACATCCGCTTATTGACAGATTTAAGAGATAACCGTGACATGGAGCAGCTTTGTTTATGCATCAGATAAGCAACTTTTATGTTTCATGTGGTGCATTTCTTTGATTTGCACCATCTACAGTGCTTTTTATGCCACTTTTAGAAGTAAAGAAATGAGTTTCATCTTGAATTGTAGCAATCACAAGTCTTTTTAGGTATAAAATTGACAAACAAAAAATCAATAGTCCCCTCATTAGTCTTGCAGTCAAACCAGCAATGCAATTTATTGGAATCAGGGTAAAAATGGATTAACTGCCATGAATTTTACTGCAGAAATCATAAAGTGTGTGTAAAAGATGAACGTAGCCCGTAGGTCGGGTTGACGTTCCAGTTTGTAAGATTTAATAGGATCATTTCACAAAGAGTGCATGCAACATTGATAACCACTTTCCTCCTCAACAATATGGTTGTTGTGGCGCTTTAAAGTAATTGTTTTCCAATCGATAGCCATGTTGAACTGCAATGTTTTTGAGATGATGAAGAGGACCGTTCGGGTTCTCAGTCTTTGGTGTTCTGCTTATGATTTGTCAATTGGATGGGGAAAGCAATGCTAGGATATTTTATTGAAATGTCCTTGTCTTTTGGAGAGTTTATTTTCTCCACTTAAAGTGCTGCCTTGCAGCTACTTAACCAGAATAGGATCAAGTTGATTTACAAACGTGTGCAGTGGTCTGCCGCTTAATTGCAGTATAGTATTTTCAGATTCACAGATTTTTTTTGGGGGGGGGGAATAACTCCAAATCATTTGTGTAAAAATTAGCTTATTTGCAGATTATTCTGAAGATGATGTCTGAAATATTGGATAGAAATTGCAACGAGGGAAGCTGGAATATTTTGGGGCAATACTATAGGAGAGCCATTCACTTACTTTGGCACTGATTGGCTGCACCAGAACAGGGTTACTGTCGATATTCACTTCTGTGGTAGTGTTATGAATGTATGTGTTTTTGGTCTTCCAAGTTTTTTTTACAGCTGTTCACAGGCAGCAGTGGTCCTAGTACAACTTAAGGATATCATGTTCATTAGGTAAAACCATTATTGTTCTTTGCATTTAAAAGAAAAATAAGTTTGATTCTAAATTGTGACTCCACCAGGACTGAGTGAACTTATTCAAATCTGTTTTGTATCACCTCTGTCTATAAAAAACATATTTTTTAGTAGTTTCTTGGCTTATTTTATCCACATACTGCATCTCTACTAGACGATCAAATGAAAAAAATAAATGTCTGTAATAATAAAAACTGATGTAAAGCACCAAGATTTAGTTGTTAGGTTTAGAAACTGTGGGCTTCATTTCCAACATGTTGTATATTGTGTGAAAAGTAAACTCCAAGCTGCTGTAAAAATATGGTGCATTAATTTGCGGTTTTGAGCTCTTTAGATCTTGTAAATGGGAGGCGCTGTACTTCATTCCAAGATTAAATATTATTGAACATCATAAAGTGCCAAGAAGCAATTCATGGTAATTTTCAACATATGGGCCAGAATTTATATCCACAAACACTTCAGAGTAGAAACTTCAACAACTCAGGCTGCATGTTGTAACAGGAACAACACCTCTTCTTTTAATTCATGTTTTATATTTATTTTTGCTTTTTTATGTTTATAGCAGCACACATTTTACCCATTGTCCCCAGGTTAATTTTTGAATTTGCCCCGTCTTCTTTGATTACAGTCTTCTATTGTTACTGTGTTTTCTTGAAGCTAGGTATCATCTGCATATTTGAAATGCATAAATAAAAACAAAAAAGTTGTTTGCACTCAAGATAGAACTATGCAATAAAATAAATAAAAACCTTTTAAACTTAAGGATATACAGCATTTCTAGTTATGAATTAGCCAGGATGAAAATCAGATGCCCTTCTGAACAGACCAGTATATGCCTACATCAGCTAAATGACTGACATGAACATACAAATCAATGAATAGTTGAATGAATAGTGAATCAGGTCATAACATTCAGCCAGTGATCTCTGGTAGATTAGATTTATGTTTGCTGGACCTTTATGACGGCAGCTGTTAAAAACCTAACAAGCGTATAAAACGTCAGGGTTGTTCCTTTGATGGCTGTAAACTCTTTTAACTGAGTCATACATTGAGTGACTGGTGGAAATGCACCCCCTATTTAGACTATTCAGCTTCAGTCTTCAGTTTCATGAGGACCCCGACAAAAGTTCATCTTTTATTGGTGTCAGAAGGTGGGGAGTAAGAAAGTCGAATAAAATTAAACCTGTTGGATAAAACTACTCTTCTCTTTGTAAAGAATTATGAAATTTTGTAATTCCCTATGTAGGATTTGGTTAGAATTGCTATATGTGTACTTCATACATACCATGCAACTGCACAACACACCCAAGTTCCCTAATAAAACTCAAATGCAACCCATAATAAGCTGTCAGATGCTAAAAACTGACAACTCTTGATTAAATGTATTTCCAGACTCATAATCCAAATAGGAGCAAGTTAATTTATTTCAGTTATTAAATGCAAGTGAAAATGTATTTCTGACAACTACTGCCTTCCAGCTAACGGAAATATAAAATTCAGTTTCTGAAAAATATAACATGAGACCATTAAAAATAGAATTAATATGCCATATTATAGTCATTTTATGGTGATGGGGTAGACTGATTCAATAGTTGGAAAAAGGTTTTTCTAAAGAAGGTGTTTAGAATGTGCACAATCCAGAAATAGCTTCAATCTTGAAAGAATTGTGTAGCAAAGACAGTTAGAAAGTATAAAATATTACATCAGTGCATAAAGCACCAGGAAACGAGATGCAGCTGTCGTTTAAATTGTTTTGAGCTAATCCTGAACCATGCACAATGTAGATTCCACCTCGAATAAAGTGAAAAAAATGGCTGCTGTTGTTTTTCCAGGTGAAAGTAAATTTAAAATTTCATTGGAAATACTTGTGCCAGATTGTGAAGGAAGAGTAAATGTCATAACTGAATTAACTTGTTTCTAGGCTTCCACAAGTGAAGTTAGTCCTTAAAACGGTGAAAAAGGTTTTGAGTGTAATTAGAAGAAACCCTGAAGTGAAGGTAGAACCTGAGGTTTTTTTCAATATCGACTTGCCCTACCTGCAAAACAAAAAAAAAGTTTCCTGTAGAGAAATTAATGTGCGTGGAAGTGGAATAAGCAGGGATTTCTCTTCTGGATGCAAGACTCTCCAATGGGCTCAGGAATAAGACGCAGTCTGACCTCTCTGCTTGAAATGCTCTTTCAATTAAGCAGCTTTTGACTCAAATCTGTGGCTGTATTGCACACTCAATACTTCCACAGTTTCAAGAACTTGCCTAAAGCACCACTTCAAAATAATTGCCACCCTTCTACGTGTGTTACTACTTATGGATTTGGGCTAACTGTAGAAGGTTAAAAGTTTACATCTCTGATATTGAGATTCAAATGCACCACTCCAGTGAAGAGAGAGGGGGGCAGGAGGAAAAGAGTCCAAAGGAAAAGTTGGACCAAGTTAAAAATGAGGCAAGCAGAAGAAAATGGAATATAAAAAGGGGGAGGAAAAAGACTTCTGTTTCATCTCTTTGTGCTTCGCATGACAGCTCTTTGTGGATGAAGAACACGATAGCTGGGAGCGGCACTAACGTTGGCACCCTATGAAACATTTAATTGCGCCATCATTCAGGGGAGGAAGGGAACCGATGGGTTGTGCTGCTGCGTCGGCACGTCTTCTCCAAGCCGCGAAAGCCCATCAGTGCTCCCGCTCGGCGTGCCAAGTGGGCCGGGCGAGCCACTTTATGAAATGGGTCATTAGCTTGTAATATTATTAGAAACACTTAGGGCGACTATCTCATTTATCTGCAAGTGTGATCACATGAGGAAATTTGTTGCAATGTCGGCAGCGCAAGTGGGACTTGTGACTCTTGTCCTGGAGGTTGTTGATCTGTTCCTCATTATTGCAGACTTTGAGGACACGCTCCACAAGGTTACGCCGCTGTTGGGGAGACAATCATGTGTTCGCAGATGATGCATGTTTCACTGTTGCATGAATGGGCTTTTTTTTCCTCGCCAGTTATGTCCAACTCACTGAATCTATAGGGAGGCGCTTCAAAAATTTGCTTTGAATTTTGCCGACGTTCGCAGGTGTGCCATATGGAAGAAAGCGTGACCATTTGTACAACTACACATGTTGCGGGTTTGTCAGCTGTTGTTACCGACCGTCGTCAATTTGTTTTTTGTCTGCAGTGGAAAGTGCACAATGTAAGGGAATGTGGCAAGATTTACCACCAATTCAGAGCAGCAAATGTGAAAAATAAAAAGATTATTGAATATTGATTATATCTGAAACTTGTTGGTAACTTGAACGTTTAAATTTGTCTTTATACTAGATAAAGTTTCTCATTATTAGTGACTAGATTCAATGCCATTGGAAGTATAAGCCAATAATGATGATGTAATAGTAATTAACTCATCCTATAAACGAGTGAGCAACAAGTGATGATAGTTGTTTTGTATGTTGTGGTCACTAAAGTTTAAATCTGTTATAAACTCTACGATGTGTCGCTAGTGTCCAATCTGTAAGTTTAAACATTTCCCCCAAAGAACACATATTGCGAGTCCTTTTGCTGTATTTTTGTAATATTTTGAAGCTTTGATCTTTTGTTGCGAGGTAATTACAATTATCTGTCCTTTAAAGTCAACATCATGCATCACTGACTCTACTTTATGTGGCCTTTCTGCCAGTACTGGCAGGATTAAGCTGCATATTGTAACCATGTGAAAATAACAAGTGCTTCAGGATGTTTTCACACGTTGTAGTCCAGTAGACTCTGTTTGATTTGGGGACCGACATTAAACATTTTATGTTTTCAATTGGTGTGGTCCACTTTCACACTACTGTGTCAAACAGATGAAACCTTTTGAAACACCTGTCTACCTTCTCGCCTGTCCTGGCTCTGCACTCAGAATCACTGAAGAAAACAATATGAAAACCTCTGAAGCACGACTTTCTTCTTTACGAAATGTAAACAAAAATGGAATGGTGTGAGATTTTAGTGGTTTTAAGATTTCTCTTTTGTCTTTGGCTAAAGACCACAAGCTATTTCTCAGGCTAGAACTAGCTAGAGCTTTTTCTTGTATTGACCCAGAATGTGTTGCTCTTCAGTATACTTCCTCTCTGGTCTGCTTGGCATTCAAATATTTATTCAATCCATGCCACAGTTCACTTCAACCAAACCAAAACCTAGAGTTTTAGGTTTTGAAGAAGTTAGGCTTTCTTTGTAAAAACACTGGAGTTTGATCAAAGTGGACTAAACAGGACTGGTGTGTAGGCATCCTTACATGTTTTTTTTTGTTTTTTTCATGCTTGATCCATTACAACCTATTTTTTGTTGAGAATATGAGATTCTTAAAATGTCTTTGAATTTGAAGGTGATTTTTTATTTATTTTCTTAAACTTTGTGGTGCATCCCCGTGGATTTGAACTGCAACTCTTTGCCTGATATAGTGGGACTTACTTTGCACATACAATATTTAGTCTTCGGCTTGGAGCATGGTTAGGAAGCGGAAGAAACGTCTTCATAACCATGCCAGCTCAATAAAAAAAAAAATGAAGTGTTCACAACATGACTGGATCTTTTTTAACACAAATTAATCAGAAAAATATGAAAGATCTTAATAGAGCACATTGTCCTTGATTCGGTCTCCATGACTTTCCCCATGAGTTATTATTTAAACATTAATCAATTAAAAGACAACGGCTTTACACTATGTGCATTGTAATTCATGAGAGTTGCTTCTGATTCGATGGGAAAAGGTCATTTTGTGAGAAAAGGACAAATCGATGCTATTCATAAAGCACTTTCTGTTCTTGTCTCAGATTTATCTACCATGTAATCCATCAATTGGTTATGATCTCATTCCACATCCATTTATGTGTTACGCAATATATGCGATACCTGATAAAATGCTGCACACAATCTATTAGGAGGATTAATTCCCTATCACTGATTCCCATTATCAATCTGGGATGTGCGATGTACGCCAGGAGCTATTTGGTGATAAAGTGCCGCGGTTGACTTTTGGGGTCACCCCTCACTTTCTCTTATTTATTGTTTTTTGTATTTAGCAGAGTTGTATTATAAATCTACTGGAATTTCACAGAAAAAGCTTAAACATCCAAGAAAATTTTCAAGCAAACACTACCTCGTAAGAATAAAATTCTTGAAACTAATTGCATTTCATATCGAGGATACAGGTGGAAGAACAATTGTTTCTGCAAAACGAGCGAGCATGAGAAAAAGCATGGCTCATGGGAAGTACTGAAAGTACCTCAGTGTAATGTTTCATTATCTGGAGCAAAAGCAAAACTGTGGGGGGAAAAAAAAAAAAATCGAGAATGGAATTAGTTTTGGTTTTAGGGATTTTTCTTTAATGCTGTTTTGATCCCCCATACCTGAGCGGCTGCTCGCACAACAAAAGGATTCAACACAATCCGTCCCGCGACTTAATACTTCTGATGCTGGGATGCTAAAAACTGGGTCACCGGCTTTGCTTTTGAACTGTTTGCCGAGCAAACAACAGGATCGGGGCTCGGTGTCCGTGGTGTCGGCGCAAGCTGCTCAGCCTGGCAGACGGCATCATAAGATCGCCCCCAGGGTAGAGCTCAGCAACAGACTACAGTTCAGTCAGGAAGTGGGGGTGCGCTGAAAGACAAAGGCGGCGATTGTGATTGCGCTTCATTCATCGGTGTTGCTAAGTACACTACGCAAAACCGACTTGAGGTGGAATCTTAATAAGAGCCCTTAGGTTTTTTTTTTTTTTTTCTCATTTCACTTTTTGGTAACAGCAAAATTAAATTTAATTCAGCAAAAATATTGGCTTATTTATCCATGTTGCCTGACAGCTGACCAAATGAACAACTTCTATAAGCTTGAATGTACCCATTTCTAATTTAAATGTTAGCTACACAAGTACACACTAAATGCAGTTTTTAAATAAGTGTTTACTGTTAAGGAAGAAAAGAAATCCAAACCTACATGACCATGTGTGAAAAACTGATTGGCCCCTAAACCTAATAACTACTTTTGCCACCATAAGCAGCAACAACTGCAAACATTTGCAGTAACTTGCAATGAGTCTTTTACACGATATGAAGGAATTTGGGCCCACATCAAACACTTGTTCACACCACTGTGCACCAAAAGGAACATATTAAATATACAAATGATAAGATTTAAGTCTGTAAATAATTCCAGGATAATCCTGGAATTATCCCAAAAGCAAACAGTTCTGACATAATTTCATATGGGTATTGGGTCAACCAAAGCAAAGAATAGAATATCAACTGCTGTCATTTTTAAACATCCATCAATCTCTAGTCCAGATATATCCAACTCTTCAGCGTAAGCCAACAATATAGAACAGAAGAAGACATACAGGTCATGTTACAAAGTAGGGAGGCCTGGTTCTGTTGTGGGTTAGAAGTGACTGTTGTTTCATACATGGTTACATTGCATTGTTTAGTATAGCTTGGGTAGACCTTAGCCTTCTTTTGACCTCGTCGAGCAAAAACATGGTTAAGAAAGCCTTAGACTGGACAGATCAATGGAGTTTAATTCTAACTCACGTCCCATCAATTAAAGACAAAATGGATGGATTAACCCTGAGAGACTTTTGCAACACAAGTCGGCTTGCTCAGCCAATGCAAATATGTTAACACTTCACTTCTTTCAATGCGTCTCTGGCTAAATTCAACTTTTGGTCTCGTATCCTTCCACTCTGCAGATCTTAAACCCCCTTTGCTGCTCCAACAACCACATCCAGCGGGGGCCATTGTTCTGCCTTTTGCCGCTCACTGTTCATTAAATGTCAAGCTGGAACTGAAAAAGGCGAGAAAACATTGCGGCCTGGGCGATGTCATCTGTGGGACATTAATTGACTAGTGCTTACTTCAAAGCACCCCAGTGAATCTCTGGGATACAAATAAGAAAAAAAGAAAAACAGTGATCAATATTGTTGCCCAGAAGAGATCTTCTGTTGTTGTGCTGTCGGATATGAATATTTATGACCTGCGGCTTTGGGGAAGCTGCATCAGATAGACCATTTTTATAAATAACTCGGTGAAATCTTATGGATTTTTTTTTTTTTTCAGACTTCTGTTTCAGAACATTTTTGCTAATAAAGCCAATCTATCATCTGTGGTATATATGAGATGGTGGCCACTTTATTGCTGTAATACATATTGCTATTCTGTGTATTGAAGGCATTATTTGGACATTTTCTTGCAATGTTTCAGGGGGATCTATGTAGAAAAACCACATTTCCAAATCAGTAATTACATTTGAGGATACAGGATATTTTTCTCTCTGGCTGCTATTCAAATCAAACATAGGCATGGTTTAAAAGGAATTGTAAACAGTCACAGCTGGTGTATGGTGCACTGTTTGAATTAAGGTCTTAGTTTGTTTGGCTGTGTGAGTCGAGCTTTGAGTGTGTGCATAAGAGTGTAAACAGGGCACTTTATGTCCAACTTTCATCCGTTCCTTCCATTTCATTTCCAGTGAGCTCGCTGCGCATTGTGCACCGGGCAGCATTGTTCGCATTTCCACATAATTGCCTTACACATGATTACAGTTGGTGTACAGCGGCATTACGTTGAGGGGCTACAATCGAAACCCGGACATCCGCCGTTATCACAGCAAGCTCTGCTCATATGGAACAAGAGGCACTTAGTCCTGATGTACCACCGGTTTCGTCATTGTTGTGCAAATTTATGCAGCAAAATGTCACCGTATCAGCCACTCTGGTTGCAGTGCTAATGCAAATTACTTAAAGTAATGTCCTCGAGTTCAGAAGAAACCCTTGCAGCAAGATGCTGTATGATAAACACCTACAAAAAACATTACGTTACATTGATTCATGCTTTGGAAACGATGTATAATCTGGGTAATTACTCGGAGAGCATTAAAGCTGGGTCCCATCCTGCAGACATATTTACTTCCCTTGAACTTTTTTCACGTTTAGAAACACTACAACCATAATGTTACGTGTTTGGTGGTGGTCATGTGACGTATCAGTGTCAGAAAGAAGAGAAATTATATTTTTCAACACATGAACATCTGCAAGATATGAAAGGAATTAGGAGATTATTTTCTTTTAATAATCCCAAGGATGAGCAATATGATAATGGAAGATTGTGACAGATTAGAATATGTTGACAATCTGCCACTGCTGAAATATAGTGGGATGGTCAGTAAGGCAAATTCTTTGCATTGTATTTTTATGATCTCACTCAGCCACATTATATTTCCTTCTTTTTCCTTCAGCTACATAACTTAGCTTTTATGTATCAGGGATGTTTGGTCATTACAACTGTGGAAGTAAAGTATTGGCGAATATTATTTGATGGTTTTTGATTGTGCACTGATCACGTTGTCACACACGTTGCTGAGGATGAACCGTGTTTCACATAGCTATCATTTTGCTTCCCGTCATGTAGAAGGAATCTGAGCACTCATCCTGCAGCTACAAGGGGCTTAACAGTTAATTCTAAGTAAATAAACACTTAGCAGGATGTTTGCACTTATCTAATTGGTCTTGTTTGTGTTTCGAGTCTAAAACACAAACAAAGTACGCTAATTCATTTATTAAGTGTAAATTGTTCTTAATAGAAGTTAATTTAGACAAATGACTTAAAATATTTACAAGATGCACTTTGTCAAAGTGCTCTGTTCTGTATTTTCTTTAATTTCCAGGTGCTGTTGTCGCTATAACAGGATATGCTGTTAAAAAACAAAGCTGCCATAATGGTTGACCTGTTCCGTACCAGAGGCACAAAGCATGGAGAATTCTGTCTATTTTTCTGGGATGAGTCATTCACGCTAGTTTTCAACCTCTACATCTTGTTTATTAGTCGTGTGTAGCATCAACATATGATGAAATTACGTTTTGCATAGCTTGGTTGATTTGCTCCTTACCAACAGATGGAAACGCAACTAATTCAGCTTATTTTTTATGCAACATTTTTTATGTTCCCACAAATTTTGCATGATATAAGGGATGGAAGCATAGCTGCATAAAAAAAACAGTGTTAGAAATACATTAAGATTTAAATGAACAAATCAATGTCTTTTTAAAATAAAATTAACATTTTGACAAAAATGCAATAACATTGCATTCCTTTAGTTAATCTGAACCAGGTGAAGCTAAAACTCTTGCAATTGATGAGTTCTGGCTAACAAAAATAAGAGTTAGTGATTAATGGATTAGTTGATGATTATTTGAATGATCAATTAATCATGATTAATTGTTTCAGCTCAAGTTCAGATGCAGAAAAATAACATTCTAAACATGGAAGCTGGATGGCATTCAACAAGGCAATTAGAGCAAACGGTTTGGGACTGAGGTACAGGCTTACATTTCCAGCAGCATCTCTGTACATACAATAATCAAACAATACTTGTTCTGCAGCAAGGGTTGAAAACACAGCTCACAGACACCGTGGAATCCGACATTGCATGAGCTACTTTGTAAATGAGCAAAAAATTCAGTTTCTATTTGTGCAAATCTGGCAGGAATAACCCAAAGTCTCCATTAAGGGGTGGTGCTGAAAGGTTTAGTGACGAGATGTTTATTAATATTGTCAGAACGAACTGTGTATTGCATCGGAGGATTGAAATTTGACTTGTTTGAAGGGCATCTGGGCGGCACCAGTCAAGGAGTAACATTTCAACCTGTCTGGTACACTAGCTAATCTAAAATATTGAATCTCTGAATCATTTTCACATTTTTATTTAGCATACTTACTTTGCTAAAGTCGCACCTTGAGGTAAGGCTCCTGCTGCTTATGAGTAGAAGCTGCTTGTTAGCTGAAACAATGTGTGCATGTAAATATATAGCTATTTTCCTCATACAGACGGGGGATTCTGTTTTTAGATGCCAGCGCTGCATGCCAGATTGTGTGCTTGCGCATTTCAAGCTTCAGAGCCTATATGTATTCTTGCAGTAGAACTTTAGATCTGCGGGTTATTATAGGAAAATGAGAGGATCTGCAGACGAAATGGAGAAAAGGAAAGAACTCTGAAGGCACTGCAGTGTGATTAAAGACTACGCTTGCTCCAATCGGTGGGGGGTGGAATTATTCCACAGCAGGAAAAAGAAGGAAATGCAGCTTAAACATGTACATCCACCTTAATATCCATAAGCACTGCAGAGGACAGATAAAACATGTCGAGAAAAAGTCATAGTATTGCAGTCCAGGTTACCCGGTGTGTTAATTAGTGAGGAGGCGGAGCACTGCTGAGAAGCAGACAATTTGCAGAGTTACATCATATAGCAATTCTTTATTTTCCTCTTTCAGATACAACTTCTGTTTATATTCTGTACAGCACTGAAGGCACACAAAACCCAAAGATAAAATGGAACAGAAGTATATACAAAATATACAGAATAAATAAGTCAATCTAGTTAAAGTAGAAAAGCTACAGAGAGTGTGCTTACATGAGCTGTTTCTGAAAACAGGGAACATAAATCCGGTCCACTCTGCAAATGTCTCTGTCCTCAACTCTTCCTGGCTGTTGTTTTTTTTTTTTTAATGAATTCAACAGAAAAATAATGGTGTCGGTCTCCCACATGAAATGAGCACATGGTGAGCGGCTTGTTTCTGGCAGAAATGAAAACTAAACCGTTTCAGCAGGACTCTTGTTGATTGTCATGCACCATCTTATGGCGTTTTAAATAGTGCAATGCGTTTTGTACAAGTCGTGTAGATACTGTACTCCACTTTCTGACTGATCTGCCTCAGTCTGTATAAAAATAAAGTTCCTCTGACTGCAGCTCTGTAGCGTGTTGGATCAATCATCTGTCAGGAGGAGAACCTCGCTCCTATCGCTGTGTTTTTTATTTTTTTCAGTGTACTTGGCTGTACGAACTGCTGACTCTACGGCACAACGAGAACTCCAGTTCCAGCGTTAAAGCTGCTCTCATGGGGGGCTGATAGGAGGGGGGTGGTGTAATCAGGTCACGGCCAGAATCGGGATAGACTGATTAAGAGGAATTCTGGGTCAAGCACTGATTGAAATTCACTCAATTCTTTCCAAACATCTGCTTTATCCTGGGAGGAGGCCGAGTCGGGGGGAGTCGGGAGGGGGTTGTGCTGCGTGGATCAATTCGCTCGGCTGCTGTAGGAGCATGAAAATTTAATCACATGTAAAAAGCTGATAGAGTGGATTTCAGTGTGGGTTTTAACCCAGGCCTGCTCTGCAGACGGCCACAGCTTCTTCCAGGTTTGATTTGGCTGAAAATGCTTAGTAGGGATGCACCGATCAGTTGGCAAGAGATAAAATTGGGACAATTTTCCCCTCCATCAGCAGGTTCAAATACAGGTAAGGAGAAAAAAAAAGTTTTTTATTGATGACATACATCAGAATTCCTCTTAAAGAAGTGTAAAATAAAATTTGGCACAGAGTAAAACAGAAATTGGTCACAGCTGGAAAAAGCCTGATCGGTGCCTCTCTAGAATATTCCACCTCTTACAGATGAGCAGAAACGGAAAGATACATTCTGTGCTACAATAAACACATGTGCCTGTGTGTGTATATATATCTATATATCTATCATATTTCTATGTTTTTACATTTCACACTGTGGAAAATAGAGGAGGGCAAACAGGCCAAGGCACTTGGTTCAGACATGATGTATTTGTCAGCTCAGTTAAACGCAGTCTGATGTTCCAGAACCTCCAAGTAGTCGGGCTCCGTGTGCAGGTTCGCTTTGAGCTCGAAGTACTCGTTCTTGGTTTGTTCCAGCATGACCTTGCGTGGTCTAGTGTACATTATCGTCTCCATTAGCTTTAGCTCCTCCTGGTGCCCTGGGACCTGCATGTCCATGGCAGGCTGCAGCTGCGGCAAGTTTTTCCTGAAGTACTCGGTTATTCCGAGCTGCTGCTGCAGCTCCTTCTCTCTCTCCAGGATGTTCCTGTACAGAGAGCTGGGAGTCCCCAGGGTCACGAAGTCCCCCGGCCGCTCCTCAGCTATGGCCCTGAACTTGGGGTTTCCTGTCAGCGGGGAGGTGTTCTCCTTCTCCATGATGCTCCGGCAGACATGGTGCTTTGGATCATCCAGACTGTAATCCAGATCTGAGTCGTGGCCCTTGTGCTGGGAGCAGTAGGTGGGGTTCCGGCAGATCTGGACGATGGGGCTGTGAGATCTGTCCTCATATAAGGAACCGGGTCCTGTCCTCTGGGTCACGGTGTGGTGGGTGGTCTTCTGCCCATACATGCTGTAGTGTAAATGGATTGGGGAGGTGCTGCTAGTGTTTTCCCGTGCTGGTTCCTCCGCTGCCTTTTTCTTTGCCTTCCGCCGCCTTCGGTGCACTACGAAAACCACCAATCCGGCTGAGCAGAAGATGATCATGAGGACAAAGATGAGGAGGCTGAGGATGAGCACTGAGAGCGGTATGGAGTCGGTTAAGGAGATCAGGAGTCCCTTGTTTTCAGGGGGCCCCTGCGTGATGGTGGACGTCTCCAACCCAGGACAGAGCATCTCGTGGCGAAGACTCCTCAGCTCCATCTGCTTCACCTTCTTGGGGGTTTCACACAGAACAGAGCCCACCACTGTGTCTGTCTTAAGCTTCTCCACCCACTGCTTGAGGCTGAGCAGATCGCAGCTGCAGTCCCAGGGGTTGTCCTCTAAATAGACCTGTTCCAGCACGTTGAGCTGATCCAGCACGTTGCTCACCGGCAGGTGCATGAGCAGGTTCTTCCTCAGGTTTAATTTGACCAGGGGAACATTGCGGAAGATCTGAGCCGGAAGGGAGCTCAGTTGGTTGTTGTTCAGTGACAGCAGCTTCAGTTTGGGCAAGGGGTTGAATGTGCCTGGCGCAATCTCCTTGATGAGGTTGTATTCCAGGTAAAGAGACTCCAGGTTGTGGAGGCCCACGAACATGGTGGAAAACAGTTTCTCGATCCTGTTCCCATTCAGCTGAAGCTTTTTCAAGCTGCTCAGGCTGAGAAATGTTTCGTTATCAATGTAGTCAATGCGGTTGTTGGCCAGGTTGAGCAATTCCAACCTGTCGTATGTGACGAAGTCATACTTAAAAAGTTTCTGGATCATGTTTCCTGTCATAACCAGCTTAGTAGGGCTCTCCTGAAGTATTCCGATATCAGACACCTTCTGAATCCCTCTGTCCTGACAGTGCATCAATAACCCAGCCTCTGGGTGATTGTGGCATGAACAGTGCTCCATGCAGGGACTGTCGGGAACATGGGAGGGTGTCTGTTTGGGGATCTGAGCCACCTTGGACGATGGCGTAACAACCATATCCATTGATGGCGGTCCCTCCAGAGGGAGGTCTTTGTGGAACGGACACAGAACATCCCGTTTGACTTTAGCCAGAATGGTTCCCTTCAGGTGCTGTGGTGAGCTGCACACCACGTCACTGATGACCGACTGCGCCCTCATGTTCTCCATCCAGGTTTTTAAATGGAGGACATCACAGTCGCAGATCCAGTCGTTGTCCTCCAGGAGGAGCTCCATGATGCGCCCGATGTGCTCCAGAAAGCCCACGTACGGCAGCGTCTGGAGCTTGTTGCCTCGTAGGTCTAGGTGAGTGAGCGGCACGAAGCGAAAGATGTTGCTGGGTAAAAACTCAATGGAATTGTCATTGAGGATGAGGACTTTGAGGCGGATCAGCTTGTTGAATGCCCCTGGCTCGATGATCCGGATGAAATTCGTGTCGGCTTGAAGGAACTCTAGATTTATCAGACCCTGGAAAGTGTCCTCTTTCAGGGTGACAAGAAAATTGCTATTTATGTGGAGCTTTTTCAGCGAACCGAGAGTGTTAAAGACCCCTGGCTCTAGCTCTTGTATGCTATTACCCCCGATGTGCAGAGAAAGGGCGCCCCTAAGCCCTTCCATTTCCTCCACTCGAAGCTCCACTAAGTCATTTTTGTAAAGGTTCAGATGGAAGGAGACACCTGACGGGATTTGGATTTGGGAGATTTTGCTGATGTTCCTCTGCTCGCAGTTGAGATGAAGGACGCCGTCCTTTGCCTCGCAGGAGCACAGAGACTCACACGACTCGCTGATGGAAGACGACGCCTTTGAGGGATAGATATCTTGGGTGTGAGCTGCTGACAGAAACAAGCCGATAAAAATGATCCAGGGCTGCATTTTGGACCTGGATATCTGTGGAGACAGACAGGAGAGAGGAAAAAAAGTCGTTTGAGTTTGATTACCATGCTCCAAAACGTAGTTTCTACTGAGTGTACAGATCGAGTTCAAACATGCCTTTATGAGGTAATTATATGCACTTGGTGAAAACAGGTGGTTCTGTATTGGATTAAGGCACAATTCAGGAAAGCCTTAAAATAAACAAATTCACCTACTCATTTAAATGCATATCTGCAACGCTGGATAGGTTTTTCTTCTGCGAAAGACCTTGTGCAAGGTTGTAGAAACTACAGCGAAATATACAGTACCTTTCACATCCTTTTATTTAAAATATACAATAAAATAAGTATTTTTGGTCTAGTTTCTAGTGCAAATATCCTGGTATACTTGAAATATGTTAAAACTGACAAGTAACTTTTCAGTACGATATACGAGCTTGTTTTATAAAGTCAAAATATTGAGGAAAAAGCACTAGCTATAAGCGAAATAATCTGCAGTATAATGGGACATTTTGGCTTATAGTATGTGGAAAAAAATATCTTGTTCCACTGGCAGATTGTCAGCTTTATCCAGTAGTTTTTCATCAATATCGACAAATTATTGACTTAAAGCAATCACCTCTAACATACAGAAAATTTACTTATTTAAAGTATACTAATATATTTGAACTAGAAACTAGACCACAAATACTTGGTAAAATTTTGTTTTTACAATGTGATAATAAAAAAAGTGGTCAGTCTTTAGCAGATTATTTTCTCCTAGGATTTTCCTGTATTTTGCCCAAACCATCTTGTAACTCTGATTAACTTCCCATTCAAATTAATTTAATCATATAGAACCAATAAACTATGTTTATTTATATCGGTCAGGACATGTAGCACCACCTTATGCTGTCATCACCATTGTTCTCTGTGGTTGATGTTGTTATTAAGGTTGACTTTCTTCCAGCAAGCATTTTGCTTGCGTGAGGAAAAAGGTAATTTATGATCTGCTGTGACCGGAAATCCTTCTTTGACATGTTTGGTCATAACCTGTGCTCAGTTTGATGTCCAAAAATGTTGGAATGCTTTTTCTGACACAACGTTGCTAGAAACGTCTTTATCCCTGACTAGTCTGGCGCGTTCCTTGGTGTCCATGATGCTGTCTGTTCTTACATTTACTCTTAAGATGACTTAAGAAAGCAACAGGATGAGTTTAGAGTAAAAAGAATGGAAGACATCCAAACCACCTGAAATGTTTCTTGCTAAAAATGTCTAGTATCATAATTGGTATTCAGACAGTGGGAATTAATATATTTTTCTGCAGTATTGGGTTTTATTTCCTGAAGCCAAAATGCATTGGGATTGTACCGAAGGACATTAACCTTCTGACTACACAAGAAAAAAGATGAAGATGCTCCCTTTCCACTGACTCACTGTGGGATACTGCTACTTTAAAAAAAAATTACTCTCATTCCATTGAATTCTCTGCCCATTATACATGCTGACTCATCTGACTTAAGACTTTCTCAGCTTGAGTCATGCAATGTAGAAGTCGCTTCAGTCCATGTCAAAGCCAAATTTATGACAGCTGCTCTATCTGACTGATGAAGGGCTTTGTGTTTCTGGTTTAAACACATCTCTGGTTTAAGGTTATCTGATGGTTCCATCTCAAAAGCTGGCAATGCTATTCGCTAAATTTTCAACAGAGCTCTTATGAAGAGGATTCCAGTTGAATTTCCTTTGAGTGACAAAGGGAATAATAAAAACGGACTTTTCCAAAAAGCAGAATCAGCATTTGATCGAAATCTATTACACAAAGTTGACTAACACCGCACGGATCAAAAGCTAATTCAGTCCCAGGGGGACCAGTGGGGAAGTGTAGACATCTTTCTAAGATCAAGGAAGAGCCAGACATGCCGTGTTAGCTAACAGAGTTCTTCAAAGAGGTAGGACACAGAATATGACAGCTCTTCTTGGTAATGAATCTGATTAGCTTCTGAAAAAAGCAAGAATGGGGCGAGCCCAGCTCAGCTGGGTTTGTTGGAGAATGAATCCTCTGACTCATGATTCAGCTGCGATAGTCAGCCTTTCTTTTGAATTAAGTTCGGGAGAATACTTCCACCCAGTTGAGAGTCGATGAGGCGTGGGCGCACTCTGACGGGGTGCTTGGCCTACAGCAGATTCTGGGTGTGTGTGTGTGTGTTGACACTGGGGAATGTGGACTCAAGTAAAAATATAAATCCTACCTCTGTTACGCAACACCACACATATTCTTTCAATCTCTCACTACAAACAGAAGACCTCAGAGAGAAGTTTGGCTTTCTCCAACATTCCCTCTCCACTATAACTTTGCTCACTTTCTTTGATAAATTATTGTGCGGTCGAGTGGAAATTATTGATTAAAGCCAAGTCGTTGCTATTAGGTATTCAGACATAAACTGCAAGGTCACTGTCAGCATTCCAGGCACATATCTAGACTCGCGCTCATTTCCAAGCACTGGAAAATCAGAGGTTTGCCTGTTGCAGATTACCATGAAAAGCTGCTTCTTCCCAAAATAAGAAAATCGATCGCTGTAAATGTGATTGATCATTCGCGTGCAGTGTATCTTAAAGTGAATGTACTAGTAATACCTCCCTTTCCAGAGTAATTAGTTGTTGCCTGCAGGGATATCTTGGGCTCCAAATTGCCATGAAAATCTCTATAAGTCAGACATCGGCACGGTGGAAAATCTTCCTAAGACAAACTCATTATAGAGCTGCTACAAAACCAGGATTTGAACACATGAAGTAGGAGAGTAGTTTATTGCAGTCAGAAAACCAAGTGTTAAACATGCAGGAAGTTACTCCTATTGTAATGTAAAATTCCCATACTCTTCCAGACTAAGGAATCTTCTAAGACCCACGGAAGGAAGGAATGACTAGATAAGAAATGACAGACAAGTAATTAGACACAATGACAAATTAACAGATGAAGGGGAAAGATGAGCAAATTAATTGTCAAACTTGACAATTGAGTAAACCTACAAAAAAAACGATTGGTCAGACAGAAGACTGAACAGACACACAAATGGTCAGAGAGGGACAAAATTCAACTGGCAAGTAGAGCAAATTAACAAAAAGTTGGATAAATGAAATGGACAGACAGGCTAGAAAGATAGAACCAACAGGTGAATGAAATGACAAATGGATAGAAAGGAATGGACAAATGACAGATGAACAAATGGACATAAAGTAACCAAATAGAGAGATAAAAGAAGAAAGGAAAACAAAGGGACACAAGCTGTTTCTTTTTGCCTCCATGTTTATTCTGACCTGGGGAATTCTTTAATCAACTTTCATAATTTCTTTTGGCTTTCTCAGCATTCCCCCAAATGTACCAACCCCACGAGTGTGATTTTCTGCGAGCTCCAGCTGCTAATGTTTATGAACGGTAAAATTAAAATCTAATTTGTTAATCTCATTAATTATGAATTGTTTATTCAATAAAAAACACCGGGACAGGGAATGTAAGGCTGGGACAGAGATATCTTCCCTTTTATTGGTTATCAGCAAGAGCTTGTTTGAGTCCTTGTGTGAAGCAGCCACCACTGTGCCCTGCTGGCTTCCAGGACAATACAAGATGAAAAAAAAGGGACTATTAGAAGATGTTATCTGCATGATAGCACTGCTGATGGGAGGTATTGGAGGCAGGAGCCTGCTGCTCTCTGTCTTCTGTATTTCAAACAGACTTCTTTAACAGATCCATTTTTCAGGCAATCAATGTTCCGTGCGACTCCTCTGTGACAGCTGGAGGAGATGAAACATTTTTCCGGTCTTGAATTGCGCTCACATGTATGGATTTGAATGTGCTTCTTTCGCTGTTCAGACAATTCAATTAGGAATCTCGTGAGGGCCCTGAGAGATCTCAGCTCTCCTCGCCGTCTGACATCAAAAGCGGTGCGGACCTTAGGTGGGTTGGACTGCGGAGACGGAGTCGAGAGGAGAAGGGAAAGGCAGTGATGGAATATTTATCAAACATGGAACCCCTCCAGCTACTGTAGCGCAGACAACAGGGTCTTCCCACTTACAAACCCATAAATAGCCTCTTCACACTTCATTTAAGCCAGCTGTAAAGTGTTGTGGCGCACTGAGGTGCTCCATTATATCATGAGACCTCATCATATCAAGTCCTGTATGACCAGGACTGCATCCTTAAATAGGTCATATTTGAGAACTAAATTTGTACACGCTTAAGAAAAAACAGATTTGTATTGCATAGTTTGGTATTCTCACATCTAATTTGATGATGTAGGCCTTGTGGTCGCATATGTCTTATCTGAACGTTTGTCACAGTTTGGCACTGAAGCAACACACAGAACAGAGCAGAACATGGACCTTGAGTTGAACTGTACAGCATAGAGTGCACTCTCTCCAGGAGACAGCTTAGTGTATTAATTTGAGAGGAAATGAACACAGCTGTAGTCGTGTTCAGTGCTTGTCACTGTCAGAGTAAGTAATGCACGCTGGAGCCGTGAACAGCCCAAGAGCAGGAGCCTGATCCATTTTTCTGTAGGGGAAGGCGAGTATGAAAGGCTTGTTATCCACGGTGGCGTCCCACAGATCTGCTGGCTCGTCCAACTCGGATAAAAGTCGTACTGATGTCGCTACGCTGCTGAAAATTGAGTCAAAGATTCTCCGTCAGCTGAGAAATGGATGACACTGTACAGCCTGAACGCAATCAGAACTTCTGTAAACTTCCTCCATCTGCAGTATGCTAGCATTAACCAGAACCAGAAGAGATTTGGTCTAAATCTCTACTTGTGGACCTTAACTTCCTGATACAAACATATGTTGATAGAACTAAGAATAGAAGCACCAGGTCTGCATAGGAGAAGGAAAGGGAGAGTGGCTCACCTCCCCATGGCAAGGGTGATTTGCCAGGCTTGCATTTCAAATGGTCTGTTTAACTAATGCGCAGTAATTAGTTCTCCAGGAATGAACAGCAGTGTTATAACAGCAGCATCGAGGTGCGTTTCGCAGGAAGATCCATCTGCGGCCGGCAGATGTATGTTTGTCGCTGACAACGCTGTCGCTTTAAAAAGCGACACTTTCTGCTCTGCAGTGAGTCACCGGCAGGGACTGGCATACTGGAAATGGATCTGTTCAGAGCAGGCAATAAAAAAGGTAGCTGTACGAGAATAGCAGGAAAATGACATGCAGCAGAGACCATCTCGTCTTGAGTGGTGCCCAGCATAGTTCATTACAAGTGTTTAGCCTGAATCAGAGTCGATAAACTGATCAGATGGAAGGTTGCTTGTTTTTTAGAGATACTGGCCAAAATATTTCAATTTTAAATATTTAACCAAACCTCTGTTTCTGTGACAGCAACACAAATCTGAAAACTGTGGGAAGCATTTCCACCTCTGATGCTTTAAAATAAAATCCAATGCAAGAAAATGTACTTCAGACAGCTAATTATGAGATAGGCATTCTGTGTGTAAATACAGCTGCGTGTTGAAGTTAACAGATGTTTTTGTTAATCTTAACACACTTTGTTTGTGATGAAACATGGTAGCAGTATCATGCTGTGGGGATGTTTTTTTTGTTTTTTTTTCGTAGCAGGGAAGCTGGTTGGTCTTTCCAGGAGCTAAATATTGATATTGATGGAAGAAAAGCCTGAAAGACTTACAGCTGATGATACGGTAAAAATCATGGACTTGCAAAAGCAACAGATGTTATTTGGAAAGAATTTGAAAAAAAATAAATAAAATGTTATGTTGAAACACTGGATATTATTTCATAGAAGCAAAACTGAATAAAAAATATATATCCTCATTTACTCAGCAGATCATTTGATCTGATTTTCTTTTTTATTAACCTGCCAGTCACTGATACCATTGTTGATTTATTTTAAAAAAAGTTTGAATAAAATATGTTCAATTTTCTGTTTTTAAAGGTGTTAAATGAGGAAACAGTTGAAGCGGTATGAATACTTTAGCAGAATTGTCAGACAACACACTTAATCTACATCTAAAATATGTGGAGGTGACAAATCTGCTCACTGAGCTGGAACAAAACAGGTTTCAGAGCAAACAATTTTCTTTTACAAACTCCTTAAGAAGAAAACATTAACATTTAGAAAAGTTTGAAACAGCAAAAAAGGTAACAATTGATTTGCCAATCAAAAACTCAACCTGCTGTTAATATAAACAGACCTGGTATTATCACCTCTCCCCCGCTACCTCCTAAAAATAAAATCTTATAGTGAAACTTGTATAAAACAGTCAGTAGGTGCTAATTGTATCGAACGGTAAGCTCCCAGCTCTTCAGCAGAATCCTGCTGGGTTAATTAATTGGACAAACTTGTATAAAGTCGACCTACCAGTGACTGGAATAATAAGAAACTAATTAACGACAATTAGGGAAGAAGCTCTCTAAAAAGACATTGTGGATGCCAGAAGCAAGCATCTGCTTCTGGTTGACTATTGTTCATGTTGGCTCATTGTAGAGGGATGTTACGCTCATGCATGCTTATGAGGCATATCATCAAAACAACAGGGGCCCCAGCTTTAAGCCCTGAGGGTAAAACCTTTCAGCTACCCAAGCAAAAACACTGCTACTATCTGTATATCCTGTTATGGAAAATAGAAAAAGAGGTCAAAAGCTAAGCCTAAATCTACTGCTTCCCATTCTTCCTTTGCCTTGCCTTCTGACTGTACATTCACCAGATGCTGGCATAATTCGCTCCTGTGTCACACAGAGATCGGCACAGGTTCGCTTTGTGATGCGCAGCCGGCAGAACTGAAAAACTCCACCTGCGTGAAGCTTTGAGCCGACCGATTTCTGGTCCGAGGAAATCCAGTCTGCTGCCGGCGGAAACAGAATAAGAGAGGCTGATGGAAACCATGTGCAGACAGAGGCAGATGAGTGAAAAATCCTTTCATGGAAGACAGAATAGCACCCTTCTGAATTTAAAAAGATGTCTCGCTGAGTTTTGGTGTCAGTGAGACTAAAAATCAGTCTCAATCTTTAGAGTTTTTCAAATCTCTAGATTTGGGAAACTTTAGAAATCTTTCTGTCTGTATGACCTCTTTACTGCAACAGGGACAGACTTTAATTGAGTGCCTGACGACTTAACAACTGGCCAGCCTTGCCCGCCTGGACAAAACCAATTAACCAGGAATGCCACCGAGGGCAATTAGAGCAGTTCCGGTTAAAACCCAGGGCAGAAGCTTGGAAGTATACTTTTTGTTTTTTAATAAAAGCCAATCTCTAAAATACCCAGAAGTCCTTATTTGGTATTGAAACAGATTAGGTTGGATATTGGTGTTGTTAAGATTAGCGGCATTTACCGACAATACAGAAAGACACGTGACGTGGGTGCCACAGATGGGAGTGTTTGACTTCAAACAAAGGCAGTCGGGTGTTTGCTGTCCTAAATAACCTGCTCGCTAAGAATTTCAGCAGAATCACAAAGCCATCATACTCCTGATAAGCCTTTTTGTCATTTAAATACTATCAATCATGCACCATTTTTTGTCAGACTAAGGAGCAGCAGTGCCCCAAGTGGAACAGACATAATGAGGAGCCCCGTGAGAACTCTATTGACTCACCAGTCCTCCAATAAAAGATGGCTGGCCTGCAGCTCTTCTATTCCTCTTGAAAGAGAGCTTTATAGCAAGTAGCACTTTTAGCGAAAGTGACTATTTCCTTGCAGGTGTCTCGGATAAGACACTTGCGGACAACAGTAAAACAGCATAATAACTAGGCGTCTTGTCCGACAACATTTGCTGGACGAAAAGTCCAACCTGATCATTTACTTTAATACACGTATTGGGTGTAAAACCACAACCTGCCTCAGCAGCATCAGAGTGAGACGGTGAGGGTTGTTTCATTTCATTTCAGCGTGACATGGAATAGCCTCCCCTACTCATCACCATTTTACCCACCTCCTCCGAATTGGAAGTGATGAGGCTCGCCCTAAAAAGTCAACATGGTCACTATATACACCCACGGAGTTGCTGGGATCCTGCCAGCGCCAGCGGCCTCTCCGCTGCAGTCCAGGAGAAATGATAATTATGACATCCGCCCCCTCAAGTGGCAAGAGACAGTTCAACTCGCTCAGCCAAGAGAGCAGGCCCTGTTTTATTTTTCGCTGCATATTTGTGATTGATTCAACATTTTCTGGGCTGCTGCTCTCCGCCTGAACACAGGCAGATAGCAGCTTAAAGTTGCAACTCTAAATCTGCATCAGTCAGGCCAATATTATTTAGCTGCTTTACTCAATAAAACACCTGGTCAAACACATAATTGTTTACCTTCATCGCCAAAGTACTTATCACCACTAAACCGCAGGATATCTACGACAACATATTTGTTTTTGCCCTAATTCCCTGTAGCTGCCTGATTATTTCATATGAATCTATTGCAACAAGTCAGGATCTTGCACCTCTTACACTTTCACTGTCAAAATGTCAGACTTTTCCAGGAGGTTAAATGTTTTTGGCTAGTTTTTACAGTATAGTAAGTCTAAAAATACATTATCCAACAATCATTTTTATTTTCTAATTACACTGGAATCCAAACTTTTCCAGACTGAATAGAAATCTGAAGCATGCTCATTTCTCCCCAAATCACCCAGGAAAAACATTCACGCCACTCCAGTGACATATAGCTAAGCTGTTTGGCTATTAACCATTGATTCATCCAAGCAAGAAATTGGAGCCCAGACTCAATTATGCAATTCACAACCTAATTAGAACACTGCCTTCCTCATTAACTTCCATTTAAAAAAGAACTATAGCCTCATGTAGTAGACAGCGAAGCTGCAGGACCGACAACTGAACGAATTAGCTGTTATTGAAAGCGTTCTGATTGGCTCTGACGCAGCGCGCATTAAACACACCTGTGACAAATGAGTCTTAATTAAAATATTAATGCGCAACATGTTCCTCTATAATAAATGCTGCATTACGTAAACACGTCGGTGATGCGTTATTATAATATGAGTAACAAACACTCAACGTTAACTTTAATAACGGGTAACATCAGTCCGTCCAGGTTGCCATAAGGCGGCGCGGCACAGTGGGAATACTGTAACTGTGTGTGGCAGACGGCCAGGTGTGCTGGAGTTAGGTAACGAAGCACCCACACCTCCCAAGTCATTTTCTGTCCAACATGCCCTCTGTTGTGTTATTTCTGTCTCACGTTTTTATTTATTTATTTTAGATTATATGTATATAATATGGCTGCAAATTGCGTTACAAGCTGGTTTGAACATGTCCGTAATTGTACCTGAATTTTCCACAGTAAGCTGGTCCGCAGCTGTAATTAAAAGTAATTAAACACCCTATACACACATGCATTCTCAGCGCCTCTCAGCTTCGTGACTTACCGAATAGAACCGAAGTGGAGAAAAGGAGGAGGATAGTCCGAATGTCAGCACACTCGTACCATTTTTAAATGTGGCCAGCCGACGCACGAAAAGGGAACGAACGGCTGTCTCTGTTTTCCAATATGAGCTCCGTTCAAAACAAAAACAAAAAAAGGTGAAATAAACTTCAAAGCCGTCCCGTCTTGCTCCCGTGTACCCTTTCTTCTGCTTGTCTCTCGGGTTCCAGTTATTCCAATGCACGTAGGGGACAAGCTTGAGCAGTCAAGTCCCGGGATGATGGGTGTACACCCTCCGCAGAGTTAATTAAGATTAAAGTTGAGGATTCGAGGTAACTAATTTAAAATAGGCTGCGGCTGCACCCTTCCAGAAATTCGTGCAGCTCTTGTTATATCAGCAGCTGTCAAACACGCACTCTGCTCTGATCTGCTCTGGCGCTGCATGCGCCGCGCGCTCTGTTTAGTTAACCAATCTGAGTTGTATTGGGCTCGCGCAGTCATTTGCATGCTGTAGAGGTGGACAAGTCAGAGAACCGTTGTCAGGGTAACTACAGTATGGAAAGGTGCTTCCGTTTTGGACTTTAAAAATAAAATCTGCAACATGAAGCTTTTTTTTTAATATATAAAATGACGAACCCGATTGCTTTTTCCCCCCACTTTCTGAATGTATTTCAATCATTTCTTAAATAAAACAGAAATAGGATTTGTTTTAAGCTTTGGTAACACTCAATTCTTTTACATCCAAATTCTAAAATCGAATTTTAGATGATGTAAAATCACCAAGCTTCCGTCATTAAATTGGTAAAACTTGGGAGATGATGGGTCTCTTCCTTGCCCAACAGCCGGTGTGCGACTTGACGGCAAGATGCGACTAGCGCTGAGGGAGGTGAATCCTTAAATTAGCGACAACCAGTAGTGATTTTACGCACAGTTTAGCCATCTGTGGAAACCTTACTATGTCACTAATTTTACTGTAAGATTTTATGCATTTCTGTGGAAAATCACTTTTTGTATTTAAAACAATCTTAGATTAAGCACGTTGTAATTTTATTCTTAATTGCCCCACTTTTCTACACCATGCTGCTGAAAATTAGATGTGGCTTGACTTCTTACCCCAAAACAGTTTCATTTGATTTCGGTTGAATAAAATCTTAAGTATTTTCATTGTTATTCGAGTCATTCTCAATGACGTATTAGTTGTTTTTAGTTCATTATAAACTGGGGAAGAATGTCATAAATAATAATTTAAGAGTAGGTTTACTTGTATGTTCATTGTGCATTGTGTGTGTTGCGAAGAGCTAGTGTTGAACCCAGATCAGGCATAATTTTGTATAATTTTGACTGGTCTTCAGTTTTATACAGGTATATTCTTAGCCATCCAGGACATAACAATTAAGTACAAGGCATCTGGACTTCTTCTGTTGTTTATTGAAATTATTTCCACTCATCTAAAATGCTTCTTTAGTCCTGAACATGGTTGAACGTACTATACATTGTAGTCAGTTGTGCTCTAAAGCTACACATTGCTAAGACATCGACGGACCCTTATTGACAAGAAAATCAAATGGTTTGGGAATATTTGTAGATGATTAATTTTCATCAAACACTACTGTGATAAAAAGTTTTCTTAAGGTTTATTGTAGTGTAAGAATGTTTTTAGTGAAGTATTAATAACAATTAAAATAATTTTTAGGTTACACACTGCCTGGGGTCTATGCTTGCATTAAATCTGATAGACAATGAAGTTAACATTGCTTATGACATGCTTATGTAATTATGTAATGCCCTAATCTTGGCTTATTACATTAGCATTCATAACACTGATCTATATTAGTGATTTATACCACAGTGTTTGTGATCTGAAACTTTTCAGAAAGGGGCAAGTAGTTTTTATCAGTCCTGTAGACATCATTGTTTTAATAATTAGGAAGCCAAAAATGATGTCCTAATTATTAAGAATATAATTTTTATTCTTGCAATGTAACATTTCATAAGTTGACTGCCTGGTCTGCACAAATTTCAACTCTGTCTCCTCCCACCCATGGTCCAATTTACTTTGCTGGTGTCTGAATGGTAACTCAGACAGTAACTCAGACAGAAAGGCTCTGTTGCTGTTAGACAGATAGCCTCCTCTATGAGGTTCCTATCTAATTGTGGGCAAAAATAAAATAATAATAATCTTACATTGATAAGCTTTAATTAACCTGCTGCTCTCAGCCCCAAGGACAAATACAATACTGTATACAGCTGGCACAGACAGATAATCCTCCCAAAATAGACTTGTCTAAAGTCTATTTAGTCCATTTGTAAAGGAAACAATAGTTTACCATTGAGGTGCATCATTTATCACACTTGTAATAGTGTAAAATGGCTTCTTGGTGTGTTGTGAATATTAAATCCATCACACAGCCAACAGAAATCAAGCCACTTTGCGTCCTTGAAAACGACTCCAGCGCTACCAGCGCCAGCTGAGTTGTTGCTCAGCCTGACCCCTACCCTCCCTGTGGCGCGGACACTCATAAACCATCACCATCATCCGGACTCACGCCGCCACGCGACAACTTTCAAAGCGCCAAAGAGTTTATCTGATTAAACTGCTCTGAGTAATTTAGGGGAAGTCAGTGACTAATCTGAGTCTAACCCGTCCCCTCTGAGCTGCTGTTCCACGCAGGCTGATCACTTTCAGATGGGTCAAGAATGTCCCCCTCACCTTGTGTTTTAGCTTACTGGCTGCTTAAAACCAGGCAGGTTTGTCACGGATTAGTGTAAATTTGCTCCCATCTGGAACATCAGAGAGGTGCTTGACCTGACTGATCACACAACCTAGATATTCTCTCAGAGGAGGCCGTCTGAGAAATGAGAAGCCAGACTTTAATAAACCGGAAAGGTTATAACCTTGAAATTACACAAGAAGCTCAATGATCCTAAATGTTGATGGTGTCTGCAGTGTTGTTTCTCAAGGCACATAACCTTGAATGAACCAGCCTGAATTTTATAGTATAAACTTTGCTTTTATATTTGGGTAATAACAGATGGTGGGTAATACATTGGACAATGGAATAAAAAGAAATTCCATACTTTTCCAAACAAATTTTAAACAACTTTGAATAGAAATAGAAAAAATAGTCTGTCCATCTATCCATGACAGATCATAGACGGATAAATGGATGGACAATCTTAGATGATGAATGGATGGACATTGTTAATTAGATGGGCAAACAAATGATTAAATGCAGGGACAGGTAAATGTAGCCAATCTTATCAATTGTTCATAACTTATTGTCAGCTGCTCGACTTCATTCTATTTCCAAAAAAATCGGTTGGACACAAAATAATTCAAATTCAAAACAATTTAATTTATTCCAAAGGGAAATTGAATGTTATAACTGATAAAATCCAAGTGTGTTCAAAGAATGGCTGCGGATGTGATTGTGGCTCGTCACTGTCATACATGGCATGACATGTTGTGAAATGCTTATGCCTTGGTTCCTTGCAGTAAAGATGATGTTTCAACATAGCGTGCCTTGAATATCACCATCAGCTGTTGGCAGATCTGCTAATCCATCTTATTTGCTTTTGCCACTCCAAAAAAACCAACAAAAACTGCAAAAGTATAAACTAGTGAAATATAACTATGACCAACAGTGTGACATGAACGTCTCATTCGTTCACACCCGAAATGACCTGGGTTCCAATTCCAGATATCAGCTTAAACGGACTTTGCATGCAAAACCATTATTAATATATCCCCTCTTCTAGATAACTGTTTCAAATACCCCATTGTTCTTTTGTTGTTTTTGAAATATAAATAAATCCTTTATTTCAATTGCAAAGTAGACTCGGTTTTAAAATAGACAAAAGACGAGATGTGTATCTGTTTTGTTTGCATGTGATGCTTTGTGGCTTGAGGTGCTGACAGGCCCCACTGTTGATGTAGTTATCATCTCACTGACGGCACACTATGTTTAATTATTTACTTCTTTTTCCATCAGCGTGTTGTTTGATCAAACAATGAGGCGCTTTTTGCTCATAACCAAAGATAATGTGCCGCAGTCATGGGCAGATGGTTTCATCAATAGGGACTACGTTTCATAATAAACTGGACCTGATTAACAAATGAGTTTCGTGCTGCTTCCACCTGCAGTAAATTCCACTGAAACGAGGCCGAGCTGAAGAACAAAGGACGGACACAGGCTATGAAAAACAATGTTTACATGAATAATTTTAGTCAAATTCATATTCCATCCCCAATTCAGACCCAGTCACCCCTAGTTTAGCAACACATCTCACACTGCAACCCAAGGAGGAAACTCTGATCCTTTTTTGTGTGTTTCAGTCAGATGAAAGGATTTGATGCATTCTGCGAACAGCAGAGCCACAAAAATATTAGTTTTGGCCTCTTATGGGCATCTGTTTGTTTGGTTTAGTCCAGACAGTCTGGGGTTTCTCCAACTTTTTGAATTGTTCCTTTACTAACTTTAGTTTGCTCCAGCAGCAAAACACTGAACACAGACATGTTGTGCTTCATTTAACGTAGATTTAAACCTGACACTGATGCTCAAGCTCTGTTGAAAAGATGTGGTTATTTTGACTGAGTTCAGTGTGAAAGTGAAGCGAAAATGTAACAGATGTTACAATAGCTAAACACTCTTGGTCTTTTTCATAATGTCTTGCTTTAAAACTCAACAACGGATGGCCAATCTTGCTGAATGTTTCCTTTTTTCAGTCAGTTATAAATCATCAACATTAAACTTTGATAAGTGAGGCCATCAGCTGTTTATCTGCTGCTGGAACTATTCTGTGGAGTTCCTTCTGCCACAACTTGTAAGATGTACAACCGTTTAATATTTTCCCCATTCACGGATAGCGGCTCTCTCAACGGTTTCCACAACCTTAGAAATGGATTTGTAACCCTTATAGTTGTCAGTATGTCAACCAATTTCTTCATATTGGACCCATATGTGATTTTTTTATTTATTTTTTTAAGAAAGTTTTTGAAGTTGATGTGATGGTTTATGGGTCGACACGCTAGAATCCATTAAGGTGACGTAGGTGTTAGTATATCACAAAGACATATGTACAGGAAAATGCCTTTTGAATTGCGGTTAGTGATCGCTGTGTATGAAAGGCCTACATTGAGTAATGACAGCAACAAAACAGCGTTGGAGAATGTGACGGGAACAGCTCACCAAAAGCTGTTTCAACACATTTCTCTTTTTCTTTTTTATCACAATCATGGTGCACTTAATGGTTTAAATCCTTCCGCTGAGTCCACAGCATGATCTGTGCCCTCGCTTTCTTCCAGCGCTCCTTCAGTAATGAGTGCAATGTTACCTCTGCATATCGGAGGGGACAGAGCAGACATTGTAGCGCACAATTACATGCTCCCCCCCATTCGCCTGATAAGCAGCAGACAGAAACATGTGCACTGAGAGGAAGAGAGCCTGGAGATATTTAAGGGCAGCACACCATTAACTAACAGCAACAGCAATTCTTGATCTGTCCTCATGTTAGACGTGGGCTGCAAACATGTGGGTGAATACTCAAAAACATATTTTTTTTTTTTCAGAAAACTCTTACATTTATTATAAGGCAATGGAGATTTGGTTATTTTGCAAGTATCTGGATTTGTTGAGGCTCTTCTGATGCATATTTTAACAGCGCTCAAGTTATATCTCTCTGAGATAACTTCCAAAGAGTGTACGTTTGCTTAATGGGGAATTTTTACATAATATTTTACATAATTATTCTGCAACATGTACAATAATGACCCATGTAAACCTCTATCAAGGGCACATTTTCCGCTGCGTCGTAGAGGACAAATAATACAGTAGCTGCATTCTTGGATTTGTTTAGACCTGAAGGCACGTCGATTTTGCAGCTCCAGCCCTCGTTGCCTCTACTTTTAGTTCTTCTGATGTCACTTGGAGTCATCCTCACGGAAATAACACGGCCCCCGCCGCAAGAAGCCCAGAGGAAAGTCCTCCCAAAAGACGACGTCCCGGAGACAGGGGACAACTTTGCCTGTTGTGCGTGAGGAGAATCTCTCTCCAAATAGCGGAGCATCCGCTCGTGTTTTTTAGTATTGGCCTAAGGAGTCGATCCGCCTACAGTCCAGCACCGCTCCGCTCATGTGCCACAGCCTGTCTCACATACTCTGCATCAGAATTTTTATAGGGGGGGAAAGAAAAAAAAGTAGTCTTTCCAGGGCTCAGGCTGTTCTCCTGTCAATAGGAGAATGTGCAGAAACGGGCCTTCAAACCTTAAACTTCAGAATCCCATCGAATGCCTGTACACCGCTCGCCTCGAGCTGTCAATCATGCAAAGCTGGTCTGGTAAGCAAAAGTCTACAGGCTGGAGCTGTGTGGGATTGAAGTCGATGAGCACTGCGTGTTGTTGAGCCTCAGAATATCCATAGTAGACATTTGGAAAGTGAACTGGATGTAAATTATGTGCGAGTCTCTCACAGTATTTTAAAACAAGCATCTTTTTATTTTCCCCAGAAAGCAAGAAAAGAGTTTCATTTCATGCTCAAATGATACAATATATTCCGTGTTGTTGCAAACTAGCTTTTTAAACATTTATTTTTACACAAAGTGAGCATAGTCAAACCCCATAAGTGTTGAAGTATGTAACCTGGTGTGAACGGAAAGCTTTACCTTGACTTGGCCATTGTAATGAACTTATTTTCTTTACTCAAGGCTTCTGTAGATTTGTTGCTCTGTTTTACTGCTGATGACCCAGTTTTAGTCAATCACCTGTAAGGGCAAATGGCCTCGGGTTTGACTAGAACACCTTGATGTAGAGGAGTCAAGGGTTAACTCATTTACTGCAAGGTTTCTTGTTTTTTTGTTTGTTTATTTTGCCTCAAAACTTGCCCAAATCACCACCTCCACCACCATTCTTGACAGTTAGTTTTTAGTGTTTGTGCTGATATAATTTTTGGATTTTGTCACTATGTGTAATGACTTTAAAAGACCAAACAATCTGAATTGTTTGGTCTTTTAAAGACCAAACAATTCATCTTTTAAAGACAGATGAATTGTAATCGGTGCACCCCTACTTCAAACTTCCAGAAACTGTCTTATAATCCTTTCCAGATTGATGGAGATTTTGCCCTGATAGACATTGACTAAATAAAATGTTTTATTTAGTCAATGTAGTCATGAAAGAAGTTAATCATTTAACTTCTTTCATGGGACAGGTGTTTGCTTATTTTCATCATTCCCAGATCTGTAAAGTAAAAAGTTGTTCTTGTTCTTCTTTATTGCACAGATAGTAGTGTTTTCCTTTCAATCAGTGTACTTGTGTTAAAACGAAGATCAAGCTGAGATTCTGCAAAACATCCATGACTAAAAATCAGGGTATATCCTGAGTTCTGACAGAATGCAGCTGATATAACATCCTGCACAAGAAGAAAATGGATTGAGCAAGCTAGATTGAACCGGTACCCTGTATCTCGTTGTAACCACAACAACGCCCTTCAATCAAAAACAGAGTGTACTGATACTGTATTCCTTTTGTACCATTCTTCATTCATGTTGTTGTTAAGCTCATGCAGGCATGGGAGGCAGTTTACTTGGAGAGCTCTCATTCTTCACATATTTGTTTTTCACTTAACTGACGCAACCAAGAGCCCCGAATCCCCCTCAGGTCAAAATATCTGCTCTGTTATCCAGCTTCTTTCTTCATCTGGCCTATTTAGTGACATCTAAGTGACTTCTTAATTGTATATCAAATCTTTGGAACCAGCACGTTTTATAAAAGGGTCAAGCAGTGCTGTCCTGTCTGACTCTGCACAGGTAGTCTGTTTTCATTCAGCTATTGTTGGCGTGAAGAACCAGACCATGGAGGGACACCCAAGAGACACGCAGATGACTATCTCTTCTCCATCCTTATCTCTTGTCTTTTGAAATCATGTCTCTGAAGGCATCGTTTTGTGGTTTTTCTAAGAATGGACGTCCTGAGATTTTTCAGTATAGGTATTAATACCGTGCATTTAGACTTGTTGTGAGTAGAGAAAAAGAGAAGACGTAGCGTCCCTTAAGGGTTAGACTGAGCCTTCAGTTTGGACTGCAATAGCTGTCAATCAATAAAGGATATAAATGCTGAAGCAACCTCATGTGCAACTTGGCTGATATTTACAGAGTCTCACACCTAAACGTTAAGATGACAGCCTCTTTCACAATGTCATCTAGCAGAGGGGACAGAGAGTCACTTGCTATGTCAGAGAAATGACTTTGCTGTGTTCTGCTTTGTTCTAAACTTTCCCTTTTGCCATCATCCATACTAGTAGGAAGCATCTGATTTGCACTCTTTCACACAGATCCAGACTTGTATGTTATTTAGTCAATGTTTTCAGTCTAACCTGTCTTTGTGGAGTTGCGTAATAACAGCATTGTTGTCCAACTGAAAAATGTACAGATTGTGCAGCACAAACATTATGTAACATTTCACATGTTTAATGGATTAAAGTAAGCAAATATATTATTAATTAATATCTGGCAGAATACCTAGAGCTCGCTCTTGACTTTCGAATTAGCATAGCACTGAACCAACATTGACCCTCTTTTGTTTTTTTTTTCTTAAATGTTTAAGTTGTCAGGGAGTCAAATTCTCCAGTCTTCTAAAGACTAGTGGAACGTGTAAACTGTCTTGGCAAAAATGTGCTGAGCTACTGGAGTCATGTTTTGCTTCTCAGCTTGAATTCCATTTGAAATTTTCTTTGATTATTTTTCTTGGTGGTCCTTCATTGTTGGTGTCTGTATATCCCCCCTTTGGTTTTGGCACAAATCTACTTTTTAAGGTTTAGAAAAAAAAATTTTTTTTCTTAAAATTCACCTTACTGCAACAATAGCTCCTGAGCTGATTCTCAATGTGTTTTTGCAACAAGACTGCATTTTATAAATTTTATATTACTTTCTCCTTCCCCCACACCATGCTCAGCGCCCACTCTGAGACAGTTCAGTTATTAATCACGACCAGCCTTTCTTCCACTAGGTGTGTGTTTCTTTGTTTTCGGTTGTGTCACTGACTGAAGGGCAAAGGTGAACCACGATGCAAAGCCATGGCTGTATGGGGAACATGGCAGGTGTCTGATTTGATCCTTCTCCCACCTGAGGGCAACACGCTTCAAGTGTATGACAAGTGTGTGAAAACAGGTGCCACTGGCTAGCCGGCTGAATACAAAGATGTGAAGGGAAAGGTAAGAAAACTAGATGTTTGGCATTATTTCCACTTTGAGATTGAAGTGCAGCATTGTTATGCAAAAGAAAAGTAGCCCTGAAGCAAAACTTGATTGAAAGATATGTTTCCTTACATCTGAACATGCAAATTTGGTTGAAAAGTTGCTAGGATTTATCAAATGTCCTTACCAAAATCAGTAAAGTTGTGTATTTCCAGTGTTTGGAGGGGAAGACCTTGAAGGCACCACCCAAGAAAAGGTTAATTACCTCTTCTGGCCATAATAATGATCAAACATACAGTCTAAGGAACTTTTATCAATGACTAATAGTTGACAAAAGGGAATCCAACATCCTACCAAGGTGAACTATGAATGCGAAACAAAGTGTGAAAGAAAACCTTCTGTCCTCTCCTGAAATGTACGTTACTCATGCTTTCTGAACGTTGATTAATTATTGAACCTAAATCTTCTTAGAAACCCAACCCCATTTATCAATTAGTGCCCTTCCGTTCAGAATCAGGGCTCCTTTACCTGTCCATCGTGAGTCATGAATGAAAAACGGTGATACTCTCTTGTAATTTTCCACCCCACGAACACCTGTTCGCTCTCGAGCCGTACACTTGAAACCGCTCCAGTCGTCTTTGCATCAGATCCCACACCACCGTCACCACCTCCACAAACTGCTACAAAAGATGACGAAGCGGGCAATATCCTGCTTCATTGTTCACCTGGGGCAACTTTTAATTAAAGCCCAGCACTGCCTTTTGTGTTTGTGCGACAAAAGAGCCAGTGCCATTGTAATCAGGTCGGCGGGGCCTGCTCGTGCTTTTGTGTCCAGAACTCTTGAGTCTTGTGTTATTGACCGGTGATCTATGAGGCTGCTTTAAGGTGACGTCGCAAATGATGAACCCACCGTGAACTGAGAGCAGAGCCAAAGTGAAATCTGGTGTAGGAAGACAGCTTGTATTGCAGACGAAGTAGCTTGGAGATATTGGGAAGGACCTCAGGGTGCTTGCCTTCTGCCACATGGTTCCTCCCCTCATGTCTCTCAAATGTCTTGGGGTTGTGTGTGTTTTATTTTTTGGTGTGTCCCTGCATGTCCGCTCTTACTTTTCTCTGACTTCTTCCACCCCCTCCTAAAGTTGTCAGTTATATTCTCTGGATAGAATCGTGCTGACATTGCAATACCTGAGATGGTATCGCGATGTTGTCATTTTATGTACTTTCATACATTATATAATTCCTGAAATTACCAAGTGAAAAATAATGTCTTCGGTAGTCATTTTCCATCAGCCTCATATTCAGCTGCATGAAGAAAAGTGAAATGTGGGATTAAATTGTTTGCATTTGGCACCATCTGGTGGTGTTTTGACAAAACATGCAACTCAAATTCAAATAGGTGCAGAAAAATGAACTGTATTTAGAATATAGAATGGAACTGTATAAATTTGACTAAAATATTCTGATAACTGTACTAAATTATTCCCTACTGTACTATACATTCTACACATCAATCCTGACCCGCAGTAAACCTAAACCAGGACCGTACACATTCCTATTTAAATACTCAGGAGACTGGGGGACACGGTGCATTTCTGTTTGGAAAATCTAACAGCTTTATAGATTATAAGTAGCAGCTAATTGTTTTTTTCCACCTCAAAGCCTCCATCGATCAAACCTGTAAACCATGAGACAGACTCGACTTGAAAAATTACCCTTACAGGCAGGTAGTTTGAATTGATATGTCGTACATTGTCAGTGTTTGCCGTCTTGTTTTTGGTGAGTTTGTCCATTTATTGTAATTTAGAGAACAATGTCCTATTGTCGTTATGTATTTCCCCTGACTCAGCTTGTTTCTCCTCTAAAACCCGACCAACCTGCACCAAGCAACCCTTGAGCTTAAAAAGATGAGAATAGAAATCAGTCATCCGCAAGCAACTTCACCTGTTCCCACCCACTGAATGTACTGCTATATGACTTGAGGTCAGTGTTGACATTTACCCACCATTTACCATCAGAGTATTATAGCAAGATGAAGAAATGGCCTTATCTCACAGTTGTCTGAGCATGTGACTAATACCTTAAGGCAAGTCTTTTTGCAATGAGTGTGCACAGATTTACATTCTGCGCACATTGGAGAGTGCAATGAAAATATATTCCCCTTTACTGATTTGATCTTTTGCTGAACTTACCTGTTTTGCATCACTAAAGCAGCTTTAATATAAAAGACGACCTAAATTTGAACCAGTCCGTTTTTTAATAATCTCATTTTAGGGGAGAAAAGCCTTGTCCACACTAAACTGGCTCCAAGTCCTAATGATGTAATAAACTCCACAGTGAATGAAGGTCACCCCACAGCAACTCAATTTGATCTAAGCCTGAACTTTGACTAGGCCACTCCAAGAGCTTTGGCTCTTTAGCTTGAGGCAACTTTTTCCTAAACAAAATCTTTTCTTTGAGGGTTTAGATGTTTTTGGCAAATGTGATTTTATAATGAAAACTAATTATATAATTCATTATTTTTCATGCTTTTTCAAAGCTTAGAGTTCTGTTTGGTCAGAAGTGGTTTTGGTCTTGGTTTTCATAGATGTAACTTCTGCCTATTTTTGTATTACCAATCACAAACATTGAAGTGATACCTGCAAAGTGTTAGATGTTGTTCTGGGTTGTTGGTTGATATATGTAATTTTAGTAGCCTCTGCATCACAGTTTTACTAAGTCCTTTTTGTCTATTACAGATTTACAAATAGCTTTGTAACTGTTTCTAGATTAATGAATGTCAATACCTTGAGTTTCTGTAGTTAGGGGCAAAATGTGGCCCTTTGTGAGATGTTGAACTCTATTTCTTTCACTATTTGTTCCTTCAGTGAATAAAACCAGCGACTGAGAATGAACTTGTCTTCAGATAATTTTGTCCATCAGGGTTGCTGCAAATTTCAGTAGGGGTACATTTTGGAGAAGGGGCTTCTTTCCAGGTCTTTGCCTTAGGGTGAAGTTGATGTAAAAATAGCTACACTAAAAATCATTAAAAGCCTGTAGCTGTACAACGCTTGCTTCAGGTTAAACAAAGAGAAATTGAGGCAGAGGGGGAACTGTGGCAGGCGGCTTTGATAACTTGCATATACAGTATCTAGGGAAACAACAGTAGTAAATATTGCACTATGTGAACAGTGAAATATTGATATGGTGATGATAACGTATTGTATTTTAAATAAACCACAAGCCGGTTTCCAAAAAAACATAAGGTACTCCTAAATGTTAATTCTCCCAAACAAAGTTGATGCTATTTCAGATATGAAGTTTAAAATCTGTTATTGTTAAAGTTGATGCAAATAGTACCACAAACCACACGCATGAACTTCTTAATATTTTGTCACTATAAGACAACAAACTACAATATATTTTATGGCAGTATCGAACCAATTTGGATATTGTTGTTCTGTATAAAGGCTGCTTTATACTTGAGTGCTTGAGTAATTTAGTCTGATTTAATTAGTGGAAATTAAGTAAAACATGCAGAAAACTTGTAAAGTATGTGCACAGTTAAATACATTGAATAATATAATAATAAGTTGTATGTTATTCAAGCAGTCAATGCATAATCATAATAAAATTCAACATTCAACACAGTAAGCTATTTTAAATATAATTCTTTGCTAAGGAGGTTAAAAAAAGAAGAAAAATACAATTTAAAATGAAATTATTTACCATATTTTTAAATGCAAAGTATTTTGCATTTAAACAAAGTACTTTCAAGGGATACAATTTTAATATTTGCAAAGGCTGTGACTATTGAATGATTTACACCAAATTATTGTATAAATCTTAATTGGCCATTTAAAGTCTAGACCCAATTCTAATAGAGAAACTGTCACAATTATAAATACTTGAAAACTGATGTTCAGAAATTCTGAATCCAGTTTTCTGGAGTTTCAACTCTTTTGAAATGAACTGGCCTAAATGTAAATCTCTATTTAAAAGAATAAATACTTTATTTGTTACTATTGAATACTGCTTGGTGCATTTGGAAGAGAAAGTTTGAATTTGGGCTCTGTGAACGTGGAACAAGTCATGAAGTTAAAGTTAGGGCTCAGATAAAGCTATCACCTTGGAATATAAAATGGCCGCCCAGGAAGTAAAACTTGGCAATAGCTTGCTCTATGGCCATATTGTTTGCCTTTCTCTACACTAACATCTACAAACAAAAACAACTATAAAGATTTTTTATGGCAGTCACAGCTTGATGGTTTCCTTAACATTTAGCAGATTTGTACAGTTGTGTTTAAACAAAAGCTCCATGGCATTTAGGCTCGCTGAACTGCAGCTGGAAAAACTGCAGGCCAAAATTTTACACACATATACACACACGCTATAGCTTGGGCTCAGCTGCAGGTTACCCTCCACTGGCAATTACTTTCATCCACAGACTGTGACCAGGAACTGCTACCCTTGGGGCCAGGACACACACACGCGGCATCCACAGAACACACCTCTAACCTCCTGAATGCTGATTTTGGGCTTCTGCCTGTGCAGCTTTAGTTCCGACTCCAATGCTGATCCCTCCCTGCACACAGTGCCAATCCTCCTAAATGCACCCTGATGGCTCCATGGTCACCGGTCTCTGCCCAAATATACCAGTCAAACGCACACACACACACACACACACGCAGCTTTTTGTTCCTAAGAAGGAGGTACACACTACAAAGGCAAGAATACCTGCATACACCTATAGATCAATAAATTCACTCATAGACAAAAGGCACACGCAGTGAAACATGAGCATGCAGGAAGCTTAAAGAGCCTTGAGGACAATTAGAGAGAAAGCTAACAGTGAATGAGGGAGGACCTCGGAGAGTGGGGATTAGGCCGGCAGTGTTTGGCTCCAAGGATTAGTTCAGGGGTGCAGGGTGCTTTAAAAGCAGGAGATAAGCTCTTTGACAACTAAAGGTCACCCACCAAACAGATTGAGAGCTTAGCAATGATGAGAGGAGACCTTAGAGGTAGCCAGGTAGAGCTCAGGAAACAGTGCGAGATGTTTTGTAACATGAAGCATTATATAATGCTACTTAATACACTTTAAATTTAATCAGTCTCAAATATATCAAAAGACTGCAGTTTAGTTCTCTTCATGACAAATATATCTGTTTTAAACTATCTATATTTATAAATTTCACATCAATACCACATCAGGCAAATTAAAAAAAAACTGCAAGTAGTGATGAAACGGTTCCAAGCAGTTCCCATCAAGGCTGCCCTTTACCACACTCATCCCGGTTCGCTACATACCCAACCAACCAATCACGTATTTATAATTCAGTGTGCCTACATTTTTCAAAAAAGGTCAGAATCAAAGTTGCTGACAAAACTTAAGTGTTTAAGGTTTAGCTATTTCTATGCCTTTCAGCTATTTGTACAATATGTTCACCGTCAAAAAATAATAATATCTTAACAATTGCTAAATATTAGAGGAAATATTCTGTCAGAATTGCTGTATGTAATTAGACCAAGAGTACCTAGTTTAAACCAAATTTGTTAATTTACCAGGTCAAAGGGCCTCTTTGCACTATGGGATTGACCAAAATATGACCCGAACATCAAGATGAGATTTACTGTCAAACCCCTTAATCTTGCAAGTATCTGTTCAATTTTGATTAAAATGTCATCCAGCTAAACAAAAATGTCACTAGCTTGCGTCTCCACTGAAATTTGTCTTTATATATTATATGAATTCATGCTGTTCAATTAGATAACCCTGTACAGTACAGCTGGTAGAACATGCTGAGATGCCCTTCTGCAATTCTCCAGCAGCAGCTAGACACAGCAAACCCACTGGGTTTGCAACAACCGGCCTTGTTTAGCATGTGGAACAAGGTCGTTTAAGTGATAATGAAATCGTCTCATTACCGTAATTAGAGACATTTATAATGAAGGTGATTTGTCCAAAGCGGCATTCTGCTACACACCGACTGGTAGATCGGCGTAAAGCTTAGGTGTAACATTCAGGCACGCACCATGCTGTTGACATGGAGACATGGCACGCACACTTCAAACACAAACATCCAGCAACTAATTACCAGGCAAGCAAAACATATTGTGCAAGGTTTGTTTGCAGAGTGCAATCAAGTCACTATTTTTTCCCCCCCAATGCCAAGGTCTAAATCAGAGACTCTTTATAGCTGCTGTGCATCTTTGTATTAGCTTATCTGTTCACTTTCAGCCACCCCTCAGTGTTAATTATGCTGCTATAAAGACTGGTGCTGTCAACAGCAAGCAGGATGAGATTAAACAGAGTTTTATTCTATGGAGTGGTGGAAACAAACTTGTTGTAAATGGTAGGAATGTAGCAGCTGTAGAAGTTTCCTATTGTGTATATTGAGGGATTTCTAACAGAAGTTAAAAACATCTGCTCATGCCACTGCTGCTGGTTAGGATCAATTTAAATGGCTTGACTTGGAGGCGTGAAACAAGAATTTAGATTATATCCTAAGGAAAAAATGAAGACAACCTTACTAGCTACAGGACTAGCTAGTCTTGTAGCTAGTCCTACCTTCATTTACGAAAAAATGTCATTGAAATGCTTCTTGTAGTCAGCAACCAGTCTGACATCAGTTTCAAGACAGTTTACCCCACTTTTCACTTCCAGAGATAAATATTTAAGAGGTTTTCTGTATGTTCAACCCTGTTTAAATTACCCCAGACCATCTCAATGACATGAAGATCTGGGCTTTGACTTTTTAAAATGACTGTACATTTGTTTGTTCCTTCATTCCTGTCCATTCAGTGGGCATAAATCTTAACTTGCGTCCTTCTTTCATTGTCAATCCCGGCTTTTTTTCTCTAGCATTAAGAACTGTGTAGAAAAGTCTGAAATTTTCACGTGAAATTTGTTGGAATCCTTAATCCAGGTCTTATCCATGATGAAGTCTAAATGAGAAGACAGTCTTAACCTTAAATTGTATTTGTAGTTGTAACAAAAGCTTTAAACTGTGAAAAAAAACATTGTTCTGAATGCCTGTTGTATTGTTTAAATAATAAATGATCTGATTGCGCATTAAATCACAAATAATCTGAACCTGATGCATGTAAAGTAACTTAAAGTGCCCTAAATAGTAACATAATGCAAAGGGCCATTTCCCCTGGCCGCTATTCAATATAGGAAAGACAAGAAAACAAACAATCCAAACTGTTTGGTGGAACTAACTATAAAAACCAGGAAAACTGAAATATTTCAGACATGTTCGGTTTGAAAGAAATATATATATTTTTTTTTAATAAATAAAAAAAAATTGCATATTTACATTTCAAACATACAAGGTTGAGCATAGAGATAAATTGATTAATCACAATGCTAGTGTGTGATTGAAATTTTTATTCGATTGACAGCACTAATAAAAATATAACTTATCATGTGGAAAGCTTCTCAACAAAAGTTTAATTTGTTTCTTGTATGTAGCAAAGTTGGTTAAATTCTTTGAATGTTAGCTAGCTAGGTCCATTTCTATGTTTACTCCTCTGAAAGAAAAACAGATAAAATGTGTATTTTCATAACTTTGAGGAAAAACCCAAATATCGGTCTACAATGAAACTGTAAACAAATGGAACCATGGCAAATAGGGATGTTATTCACCTACCAAGGCCAAAACCTACAGTTATTTGAAGGCTTTTTACACATATTTAGTGGAGGTGCCAGTAAATCTGGAGGACCCTGTACCTCTGTCAGTCTTGTAGATTTAGTGCGCTCCCTACATGGAGACGAGGTAAACAAGGTTGATATGAGAAATGAGAGAGGCCTCAAAATTTAAGCCACATTGAAATAGCTGCAGGCTAGCATGCAAAGTGCAAGCTCAACCATGTCATCATCATCAGCATAAACCACAGCAATCCCTGCCAGAAAGAGGTGTAAAATGTGAAAAATTTAATAAGAGGTGTGGTTGTTGTTTCTGGGCTGAAGCCACAAATACATATCATACAAGATTTCTCATACTTCAAACCACAGAAAATAGCTTTCTTCAAACAAAACCTGGTACTTATCCTTGTCGGGGCTCAAGTAATTGCGTTTCTTTCAAAGTATCAGGCAGCTTTTGCTTGATATCACTCCAGATGTCTGCGTCAAAGAAATGCTTTTCTTTAAGTAAGACACTTGTTCCCCAAGAAACCATGGTGGGGAAAAAAGAAAAATAAAAGCCCTGCACGACCTCGCTGAAAACTGATAACTGATACCAGCTGTCAAAAAACCAAAAGTGGCAAAGATAAACGAGACACTGAGCCCGATGTTCTGATGAGCTTGTGGAAGTGGAAGACGGCATGAGGACAGAGGTCGATGGATGTGATTTGCACTCAGGAAATTTATGAGCGTGCTTTGCTGAGTCACCAGAAGGGCCCCCATTCCATAATTTGGCTTTTAACCCAGCTTGAACCACCTCCACTGCCTCTTGCATAAAAAGCCTACTCTGTGCATTAATGCCACAAGGTGGTGACGGATTTACAGACTGAATCAAATGCATCAATGAAGCACTCATGGATTCATAGTTTCACAATTTACACTCTTAAGCAAGTGTGTATACAAACAACTTTACCTTGTGGCTGTTCAAGGCGTTTTACTTATTTTTGGACACAAGATGGCACTGTTTACTCTCTGGAATGTCAACTGGAAAGCCAGTTCAGTCATGCAGCATTTGCCCTAGAGCAGTGGCCTATTCTCTAGTACTCATTCCTATATAAATAGATCTCCAAGGTGAGCATCCTGTAAATTGTCTGCCGGTGAATAAAAGGGATCACAATTAGGCTTGTCATTGAGACCAAAACAGATCGAGACCTCCATGTCACTCCATACGCACAGCATCAGTGCTTGACCATGTATCTTTTGCCATCCTCTGTCTACTTTGTGTTCTGACCCAGCAAAAGAGGAGAGATGTAGGGGGCACCTAAACGACATCGCTCACATCCTGTTTTAGAGACCACAAATGGCCACTCTGGCACTCTTAACCCAGCCCTATTAGCTAGTCGAGTCCGACGAGCAGTCGCCATCCCCCCTCCTTCTAAGGATGGATGTATCGGGCGGTTAGGGCTGCCCTTTCCGTATCCATCAGCATTCATGTTCATCTTGACAGAGTTGTCTCATATCTGTTCCTGTGATGAGAAGTCCCTTTGCAAAACACAAACATGCGTCTGCCATGACATTATCCACATCCATTACAGATGCAACAGTGTGAATGATGCAAAGGACTTTGAGGTACAGCTACAGCCTCAGAGGTTTAATGACAGTGTGTTTTGTGATGCATCCCCTATTTGTACTTCCGCAGACATCTTGTGTGGATTTCCACTGTAAATGTGTGTGTACTCCCTACAGACTCTTGCTCATCTGTGGTTTATTCATCCCTGTGGATAGCAGGGCTGTACATGCTGAAAGGATACATCAATCATTGGACAGGGGGGTAAAAATAGATAGGCTTGGCTGAATACAAATGTGTCTCTTAGCTCCCCACACATTTACTGTACAAGGAGAAAATGATCCGTGCGAGTGAAAGGAAAGGAGAACAAGGAATTAATTGTATCCTCTCCTTTTTTTTTTTCTTTTGGTCTGTGCTCAAAAGGCTCATCACAGCCTGAAAACAAGTCAAGCTCTCTCCGCCCCACCACCTTCTAATCCCACACACAGAGAGGCTCCTGCTGTCCATATCAATTAGCAACATTTAGCTGGTCACACCACTGTGCTACAGATGACTACATTCCCCCACGTCTCGGTGAGGCAGATTGCCTCCCATTATTAATGGCACCGCTGGGGAGAATATAGCTGCTGAGCACAAAACTGTGAACCCGCAGTTGAATCCTTGCCATCAGACTGCTGCAGAAATCTCCTCTGCTCTGCAAAAAAGGTCAACGATTGAGATACGACGTTTGAGAGACGGCTGCGACGCATTTTCATTGCACGTTTTATCAGTTGCTTAGCTTTGTCGGGTCTTTCTGCTTGTATGAAGTGCTGTCAGCTGCCTAGTGAGATAAATATGGCTCTACAGAACGTAGATATTCAGCATGTTGCGTACATCTACGCCAAAGAAATGGCTCCATGCCGTTAATGGGCAACGGAAGGCAGAAGATGACAGCCAAGGGTGACTGATCAATCTCGCCATGATGTTAATAGTTTCAGTGATGGAAGGCATTACTAGTACTATTTGTCTCAGTGTGAGCACGCTCATGCCTATACTTCCCAACCGCATTGATCTTGTGCCAAGGGCGCGGGTTAATGCTGAGCCTTTTTAAGTGTTCAGGTCAGGTAGAAGCCAAAATTCCTGCATGAAGTGCCGCTGGCGGGAGGTGTACATGTTTAATCCCAAAATCAAGAGGAAGAGGTTAAACGTTGCATGTCACTTTCATAAATAGTTGTGTGGGGGCGAGGATGATGCATTGCCAGTTTGACGGTGTACTTCACCCTTGATTTTGAAAGGCTTTTTTAAGACGATTATTTTATTTAGTTTTTACTTTAATAATTGTTCTTTTTAAAATGTATGATGGAGTAATCCATAGGAGCATGCAGAGGAGTTAACCATATGTACTTTAGTGATCTCAAAAACCCAAGTTTGATCTGTCCAGTGACAAGGTTAAAGGTTATTTACACATTTTAGGCATTTTTATTCATTAGAGTGAAACAAGAATACAGAAGTATATCGCAAGAGTCCATTGATTATGCTTGTAGTTCCGTCTACGGTACTTGGTCAGATTTGTCTTAAAGTTTTTTGTCCACTCTTAATCGTTGCCAAAGAGGTTTTCCTATCAGTATACTGCATGCCATTTTCATGAGCAAGTTTAAAATGACCAAAAATTAAAATATTTACCCAGCACTACTCCAATGTGGATGTTGCCAAATGTTTTTTTTTTTAAACCACACATTTTGAATAGCTTAAGCCACACTTCTTTGGGTTAATTGTGATTTTTCATAATTGTGGCAAAATATAATCTCTGTTTTAAGTAAACAAAGATAGAGTACCTCTTTGTCTTAGCCTGCTTTTTAACTCTGACTTTTAAGTCATCACAGGTATCATTTGAAATATTCCTCTAGGAAACTAGTCATTCCCTGAGCACTAATTTATTTTGTTTAAGAATAGAAACCAAACATCATTAGGCCAATGTATGTCATCTAAAATTAGCAAGCTAGCCATAAACAGTACATTGTTTTTTTTTTTTGTTGTTGTTTTGCTGTTGTTGATAAAGAACTTCAGAAATGAAACAAATTGAACATATGTGTATGTTTTGCCTTTTTGAAAGTGCAAACAATGGCAGTTGTATATTTTTACCAAATTGTAATATTTGCTTGTAATTATTAATTCTGAAAAGCTCAAATACAACTAAAAGTAAATAATTTTATCATCAATAATCATAAAATATGCAGCTTTTTGGTGGATTTTTCTTAAACCACCAGCGGGCTCTTTAGCAGGAAGTGAATCATTAGAAGTCAAAATTTTAAATCAAAGAAGAAAGCGCTGATTTTCATTTAGAACAAGTACATGCTAGCAGCAGGCACGACTGAGAAATGTTTTCAAACTCGTACCCGTCATCATGGAAACATGAAGAAGTTCATATGATGCAGCTTTTAAGTTGAAGGCCATCGATCTGGCCGTACAGATCGATAGCTGCTGCACGTAAGCTCGGCATGAACAAATCCATGGTTCGGCGTTGGAGACGCAGGGCTGCGTCCTTGTGGAAAAGCAAGAAGGACGTTTTTTTTATTTATTTATTTATTTTTAACTTTGTGGGTGCGGCTTATAGTGAGGGGTGCGCTCTATAGTCCGGAAAATACAGCAATCTCTTTTTAGTGATAGTTTATACTGATTAGATTATCCCAGGCAGCAAATCTTCAACCTTAAAACTCAGGATTTTGCCATGCATGGCTTAAGTGGTGATCTAAAATTTTTATTGAGAGCTGCAAACCAAACTTTATCAGCTATATATTCTCTGTTTTTTGTTTGGAGGGATGGGGGTTGAGGGTGTTGTTTAGGCTCTTAACAAACCGCTGATTCAACCAGCATGGCTGCTGGCAGCATAAAGCTCCACTTAGCTTAACGGCCCTCATAAAATTAACCGTGGCAATAAAGCACGTAGCGCCAAAGTATGTTTCTAATGACACCTGGAACCCCGCAGGTCATTTGTGCAGGAAATTACACAGTAAAATACTATCGAAGCCAACATTTTCACAGCTCGGGTTGTCTCATTTTTTAAACAGAATGGCAAAGTTTGAGTTCTTGAGACGTCAGAATTAATGCATTTCTTAGTGTAACGCGAGTTTGGCACATTTAAAAAACCGCTGCCAGCCACCGCAGCAGGACATGTGTCCATTTTGTTCCAGCCATGCCTGTCACCTCTCTGATATAGTTGTTGAAACATGTGTATTCCACAGTGCTTTCTGAAGATAGCGGTAGCTGTAAATTGTAACTAGAAGCTAACTCGACAGTCACAAAAAGCCATTACTCAGGGCAGGAGTCTCAATATGTTTCAGGAAACCCAGGAGGAACATGGAAATTGAAAAATCATCGGCACCGTGCTGCCGTGTGGAGTAAATGATCCTGTGCTTTGGTGAGAGAGGGAGGGTAAAAATCTTATCTGTTGCTCGTCGTCTTGGGTGAGTCATTAAATCCTTCAGCCTAAAGGACCATATGTTTGGGCAGAGGAAAGTTATTTTTAAACCATTGGCCACAAACAGCAAAGTACCATCCATCTCTAAATCTTCCCTTTTATGTCTCTTATACTTCTATAAGAGCTAAACATACACTGATATTTCTAGCAGATGGAAGAAAATTATCTGGGTCACAGGAATCATCAGTCAAACATCAAACCTGCTGTAATAAACATATGCTTCTGATGTGTAAATTTATCACAAGGTGTTCACTGCGTGATGGATTTTAAAAGCTCAGACAGGGACAAAATGTTCCTCAAACATTTGATTTTAGTTTTTTGTTTCTCCTTTTTTTTTTTTCTAGGACAGAACACACAGCAGTGTGAGTCATTTGTGACAGGGCCTTGAGGATCCCAAAATGCCAGTTTTATTCTTCTAATTTACTCCCAGACCCAAGCTGTCCACAGGACTTAATATTTGATCCGACAACAAGCCATGTCTGAGACTGTTGCCCACGGTTACATATCTCTGCTATGCTTTTATACAGTCAGTTTGTTGGCCAAAAAGGAGTCCATCCGAATAGAAATGTTTGGAAGTATTAGCTTAGCAGGTAGTTGTCTAGATTGACATAACAGGCTTACAATGAATAAGCTACTTTTGTATTTATTGTCTGCTCATACAAAGAACCTGATTAAAATGTCATTGCACTTTGTTAGCTACAGCTAAGTTCAAAACTATTTAGATGCTTAAAAAGGAGGGAGAATAAAAATATTGACATTTAGAAAGAATACAGACTTATCTTTCCTGACCTAAAGAGCAAATATTGCATTTTAATGTTAAATATCCAATTTTTTTGAAAATACGAAACAAATTCTATTCCATGTTTTTGTTCCTAAGCATAACAAATGTTTAAATTCCTTCCTGGCAAAAAAAAAAAAAAAAAAAAAAAAATGAATAAAGTGTTTTTAAAATGTATGATGGAGTAATCCAGAGGAGCATGCAGAGGAGTTAACCATATGTACTTTAGTGATCTCAAAAACCCAAGTTTGATCTGTCCAGTGTTGCACCAGGGTGTTGCACCAAAAGACAAGATCATGTGAATATATTTCATAGGGAACTGCAGAATATGACTCACTGTAGTTGTGGTTTAGATTAAACAAAACTTTTGTAATAGGAATTATGTTGAATGGATGTGTGGCATGATGTTTGAAATGACATACAACTCAGGAAGGGAGTTAATAGCCAAACCTTCAGGGTGACTTTCAGTGTAGTTGTCAATACAAAATATTCTCGAAAGCCAACAGATAAATAAAATTTTTACAGTCACCTATTTTTTTTTTTGCTCTGTTTAAGTGTAAAGAATGAAAAAAGCTTCAATTAGTGCATTAACTGTCCTTAAAACCACATGTATGCTTGAAGCGAACTAAATTGGATGTTGTTGCAGAAGTTCTGTAGTTTGAGTAGTGTGACAAAAGTTATAAAAATATTTTAAATTCTATATTAGTATGGATGTAAACTCAGGAATAAATGCTGTCTTATGGATGAAAAATAACATTTTCAACAATGTATAGCTCACAAATACAGTACATTGTATTCTGTTTTCATTGTTCTTAAATAGATCAGAACTTCCCTCAGGGGTGGCCAACTCCAGAACCGTGTTTGTTTTAGATGTTGTTTTAATTCCAAATTGTGACACAAGCAGTCTTTGCCCAATCTCCTCATACTTCGATGAAACATTTTTAAATACCTTGGTAGAATGCTGGTTTGTTAGGTCTCCAAGTTAATTCTCTTCAAATTCCTTCAGCTTTTCTTCTCTATTTACTGAATAAATCACAACATAAATCTTCACGTTCTACCTGGGAGTAGAACGTGAAGGACAGAACGTTGCTTATTGCTTAATGTTTGTGCTAAGCAATGATACCTCGCTTTGGTATCGTTCAGTATGCAATCAGCATTCTCATCGGCTGTCTTGTGCTCACTTTCTTCCTTTCACAATTTTTTATATATTTCTTGACTTCAGACATGGAAATGAATATAAATAGCGTGCTTCAAGTCCATTACCTAACCATCCATCCATTACCTTCCAGAAACTAAGAGCTACTTTTTCTATACACCCAGATGTGATTTTGTTTATAAACCCTTTGAGTTTATCCTGTGGTAAATGTATTTAAAGTATCTTACCTTTTACTGAAGCTCTAATTTGCTTCCCACCACCCCTTTAGGGAAGATAAATATGTATTCTGTGCTGTCTCCACCAAACAACTACTCTATACGTTTAGTTTTGCTGTATGGAGTTTGATTTTTGAGCTGATCTGAAGTCCTCTTTGCCTGGAAACAACTGCAACTGAAAATGACAGTAATGAGAGTGCTGAGACCAAAGGTCTCAAAAGCCAAGTTTCACCTGGCAGCCACACAGTTAATGCCCACAGGCAGTTATTTCCCAGAATACCTGGTTGTAGACAAGACAGCCACCCATGGCAACCCTGCTGAAGTGGACAGAGGCTCACCTACATAGAGAAATTCTGATCTTTAATACACTTCCAAGCTTATTTCTTTGACATATTTTCTAAATCTATTGCTCTTGTAAGGCTCTTTATGACCACCAATAAGATGAGTCATTCACTGCGGTGATCTTTCTATTATGCGATTTTCGCAGGTGAAGCAAATATCCTCAGTGACGTTGACATTTGGCACACACCCGAGCATTTCTGAAGACCCCGACGTAACTGCACTCTGTAACAGCAGGGAATCAGGGAACCTCACAAAAAAAACCTACAAAAGACTACATCAAAAGACAGGATAAAAACTCTGAGGCGTTTACCCAGTCTGGAACCTGCCCAGATAATAATCTGAGGGGATCTAAGAGCATCTGCTAGAAGCAGGACCAAACCAAAGAGATTCCCCCTTTTAACCCTAGCTTCTGAGATCAAATATTAACATGCTGATCTGAGACATCTTTACACCCTGACCAGAAGTGTTTTCCTGGAAGGATGGAAACCCAAGCATATGGTGGCAAAAACATCATAACTGTGTAGTTTAATTTAAATAATTTTTACCCTCAGACTTTGTCATCGCTAGTATTGATAAACACATTATATAAAATATAGAAGATGCATTTATTGACTAGATTTCTTTGCATGATAAGTCGTAAAATAAACTATGTCTCAACTAAGGAGAATGCAACCTTAAAGTAAACTGAAGCACTGATCATAAGTATGTTTTTATTTATTTTTCTACCCAGATTATGGTGAAATTTAAAAAATATATATATATTACTCTTAGACAAAGGAGTATAAGTTCACTATCCAGCACCATGTAAAAAGATTAAGCATCCCATTGCAGTGACTAAGATGTTAGTCACTGTCTTTAGGCCCCATGTACCCCAGACTAAGACCACTCAAAGATGATGAAAATTAACCAGAATGTAAATTGTACATGTACTTGAAGTCACATGAAATACATCAATAATGTGATGGAGAATTAGTTTCACTGACCATCTGAACAAAACTGTGGTTGTTCATGGTCGTCCTCTTAGGTATGTGATCACTTCCTGTGAAGTAGGGCTCCCGACTGGGTAGAAGGCTAATCACCTCCAAATTACAGATATGGCCTTGTTACTGAAATACCGAAGAGAGGAAGTAACATTTTTCAGATGGTAATTCATTTGTAAGATGTACTAGATGTACTTTGGACAATGTCAGAAAGAACTCTGTTGTGGAGATCAGTAAAGCGTGCATGAATCTTTAATTTCAATTGCATGGACCAAGATAGATGCAGAGAGTTATTCACTACACTGAAATTAGTTCCAAAGTAATTTTAATCCCTACACACATCTTCCAATGGTAAATTGCTGCTGATGGCATTTGCTTTTTCACAGACAGGCTAAAACCTATGGTGGAGGTGCAGAAACCTCCCCTGACATCACAGATGTCATAAGTGAGAGTAAAATATTATAGGGTGGTTGAAAACTACAACAGAAAAACTTAAGTGCACCAGTTTTTTCTGTTAAAATGTTGTCATATTTGAGAGCGCAACATTTAGAAAATCAGTAGACTTGATCCTTAATACGACAAGAATTGGATATTTGTCAATATTTAATGGCAGCATTCTGTATCTTTTCCAACAACAAATGATTAAGTACTACCTTAATCACTTTTTTATTATTGAGTGAATGAGTTGCATCAAATTGCATTGGCAGGACTGCACAGAAGCTTACAAAGAACATTTTAAAAAAAATATTTAAAAGCGTCACTACAAAAGATAGACCTAGACTTTGAATTCTCCAGAACAATTGATTTTTTTGCTTTTAGTCATATTGTGACTTTTGTTTGAACATTTTAGTCAGGAGTATTGCTATTTCTCTTCTACTAAAGAAGAGAAGAGTCCTTGGTAAACAAAAGTAAGATACTTGTATGCTAGGAAGATGAAGGATGAATAGTCGAATGAAGAACTGACAAAGCAAAAGCGTCATTTTTACAGTCTTTTATGAGGCAGCCTCCATTTTAAATTGCAGTTTATAAAGTGTCAGCAAGAGGGCATTAAAAGCTTAAGACACCAACAAAAGGAAATATGCCTCTCCAAGGACTGATTATGTCATTCTCCCTCTCTCATCCTCATGGTGTCTGTGTACAGCCACAGGAAGCTGAATTTCATATATTTAGAGGTAAAAACAAAGGCCCGATGTCTCCGGTGCTTATGCCGGTGTCCCATTTTCCAGGCACTCCAGCAGTCCTCCCACACAATGTGCCACATCACTTGTGCTGTTTTCATTGTAGTCGGTGTGTAAAAATCCTCTAGTACTGTAAGCACAGGGTATAAATATTAACTTGGCAACGTACGATGCCAAGAATGAGTGAGCTGATGAGTGCTGATGGGTTTGGTTGGGAGGTGTCGGGGGGCTAATTGGAGAACTTGGAGCAAGCCATTGACAGTTTCTGAAATGTTTGAGTCGGTCATGTTCACAACAGTGCGGCCCTCAAATTTGAGTCAGATCCGACTGGGCAGTCACTCAGGATGGGTGTTAGATTATAATGAGGAGGATGTGATGGAGCCCGGCACACATGCATAAAAAAAGCTTGAAACACCTTTCTTCTTCTGAGAATGGGGCCTTGCAAAAAATATTCATGCACCATGAACATTCCTCCTTTTCATCATTTTACATCCACAAACATATAGACCAGCAGTGTTGCATAGTTGTGAAATTAATAGCTAAATAACATTGTTTACGATATATTTTAGAATATAAATAAGACATTTGATGTCAGCCAACCTACATGGACGCTTTGTGGAATAGCCTTTTGTTGCATTCAGACATACTGTCTTTCAGAGTATGTCTAGACAGAGTAAGTTTTATATAATGTTTCAAACTCTACAAGTTACATATTTTTTTTCTGTTATTGCCTAACATTCTCAATTTGATTTGTGTCTGTTATTCTAAGACGTGAACATGCTTGGTTCTCTGCTACAAAATCTTTTGTATGTAGGTCAATAAGTTGCACTTTGGTGTCATCTGACCAGAGTACAGTACAACCAAGTTCTTGTAGGAAACAGCAAATAGGAACTATGATAGTTCTCTTTCCATTGTTTGACTTTAACAATATTGCCATGACTAATAGTTATTCTGTCAATGGATTCCCACTCTGCTGTGAATCTCTGTAGCTTCGCCAGAGTTAAAACAAGCCTTTTGGTTGCTTCTCTGCTTAACCGCGGCTTATATTGATTGACTATGTCCTGATTATTGCTATGAAGTGGTTGGTACACTTCTGCTAATGTTCTAAAAGCAGAGATAACTTTTTGTTTAGTGTATTAGCATATTAGCTGTGCTAGCTGGGAAAACAACTAGCACTAGTGCCAAGTGCGTCGTGGTCCACAAAGCTATTTTTGCCAGATAAATTCTAACGTGTGGCTGTTTAGTAAACATTCAGATGAATGCAGTTTCCCATCTGTGTTGAGGTTTTGGTCAACGATTAAGAATTCTTCAAGTTGTTAGACTTTTATATTCAAACTCTTATTTTGAAATGGGTCAAGAGTTTTTATGCTGCGGTTCTGTTACCTCTCAAGTTCTTCATGCAATGTGGGAAATGACTGAGGGCAATGTAACACATGTTATTAGCATTAGCTTCTGCTAAACAACATGTTGGTATACTACTTTAGTGATAACAGAACTAATGTTTATGATTATTGCTTTATCAATCAATCAATCAATCAAATTTTATTTGTATAGCACATTTCAGCGGCAAGGCATTTCAAAGTGCTTTACATCATATCAAAAAACAGAAACATGGTGCAACATAGAATCAACAGTAAAAACAATAAAAACA
>CAEFZX010001086.1:0-19963 GCA_903066825.1 Alfaro cultratus | reverse complement strand
TGGACAAAACACAAAAAAAATAACCAAACACGTTGTTTTATTTTTTTTTTTTTTATGCCCCCAGATTTTTTTTTTTTTTTTTTTTTTTTTTTTTTTTTTTTTTTTTTTTTTTTTTTTTACAAAAATCTGCCAACAAATTCAATGTAATGTCGCTAGAATATGAGCTTAAACAAATAATCATATTGTCATGATTTACCAGGATGAAGAAAACCTGGTTTCTTCATCCCAACCTGATTGGGATAAAGAAAAATGATGATTTACACAAAGTCCAAAAATCCAGGCAGCACAGATGAGTGGGAGGCTAATACTCACTACTGGTAGCAACTGGTACAAATGAATAACTGACAGCAGACTAGACTAGACAGCTTGACAAGACAGAGTCGACAAGGACCCGACGAGGAACAAGGAACACAGGTGGGATTAAATACACAGAGAGTAAACAGGGAACAACACACAGCTGGGAACAATCATAGACACAGAAACCTAAAATAAACACACAGAAAACTCAAATCCTCACACAATTTCTTTTACTCAAATGTGATCATAAATCTGTCAGACGGTGACAGCATCATGAAACTTTGTACAAATGTTCTTCAAAGGGTACAATTTCAGGTGTAGAGCCACAGAAAATTATAATTACCTTAGCAATGCTTGCTAAAAATACCCCCCATTTATATTATAATGATTAACTGTTTACAGTCATATTTTGTAGTGGAAGAAGTTTCTTTAACCATAAACAGATTTTTAAAAGTGAAACTTGTCCATTTTTGTTGCTGTTTGAAAAACCTTCTACTCGTCAGCTACATTTTCTCACATCCTGCTCATCTTCTGGGGGCTAAGCCCCCCTTGTCCAAAAAACCTAGTGACGCCCCTGATAATCATACGTTAGTTTGGTATTTTTCACCGTTTTGAGTCCAATTCTGTTAGCTACTGACAAAGTAAGTGACTAAACAGACCTTGTACTTTCACTAATGTAACTCTTCATGTTATTTTACTGTTTGAAAAATATATTATTGTGAAATTTTAGTCATTTTCCTTCTGTTCATTTCAATCCTTATACTGGGAAAGGATATCTATTGGTACATCAGCCCACCAAGAAGTTTATTCACCAGCCACCACTGGGTGACTGGGGGGTGACTGTTTGAAAGAACCATGCAGAGAGATAATTAGGCAGATGAGAGAGTTTGAGGTAAGGAAGTGAGGAGTCGCCCCAACTATGGAAACCTGATGAGGCAGGACGTTAGTAGAGAGCGCCCACAGAGAGGAGGTGGAGAGTCGTTCTGACTCAGCAAGAAGGGAGGAACTAAAGCAGTTTACCAGAACGCTCAATAACCAGAGACGTAAGAAGAGACATGGAAGGCAGGTTTCTCTTATAGTAAGTTACAATGTTTCAGCAGCATATAGGCAGTATTATTTACCACTGATGGTGACAAACAACCTGGAGACTCCACTCTGCCTCCCGAGTCACATGAAAGTTATGAAACTGTCCTTGAAAAACAAAAAAATTCCAGAGAAGGACCCTAAATTTCAGACAGCTAACCATGCAGTAAAGGTCTCAAGGACAGGAGACTCAGGCTGCATTAAGCCTTATAGGGACAAGATTATATGTTTTCCATTTAACTATGTTAACTTCAGTTATTATAAAAATGCTATATATCTAAATTAACACTTTAAAAACATTTAACTTTTTTTTTTACTTCTTTATATTACTCCTTGAAATTGGGCCTCTGTCTCTTAAGAAGCTCCTGCCTTCAGGAAGTTATCACAACATGGCTCCTCAGTTAACCCTTTAACAATGTTTTACATGCACTGCACTGAGAAGTAGCTCGTATAATGACCTCAGCGGATGTACAGTCTATCTAGTTTCATTGCCTAGGCAGACCACACAATAATCCTGGTATCAGAAGAGCTGCTTACTTCAGGAAAACGCTGCTCAAACCGGTAGCATCTTATGCTGGCACAAACTGTGTGTGTTGATCCAGTCAGTGATACTGAGAGGTGTTTAATGGATGAAATCAGCAGTAACAAAATTACTAAAAAATAAATCTCTGCTGGAGTGAGAGAGTCAGGAATCAGGAACACTGCTGGCCTCTGCAAAGCCGTCTGGTGACCTGTGGTTTAAGCAGCTCATTAGAGACAACTTTGTTGTTGGAGAACTAAGAGCGGAGCAGTAATTACTTTCCTCCCTTAAATGTTCCAGCTTCTGCTACTACATAAAGTACTATATTGGAGGGGGGAAAAAAACAAAACCTTTTCCACAGCAAAGCGTGTACTTCTCTATCGCTGCCTCATGTTGTGGTTACCTGCTCCACAGAGTCCAGATGGCCGCCTTCCCGTGTGCATCCAGTCCCTTTTCATCCGCTGAACCAGTCGCAGTGCTGTCATGGAGACCTCGCGGCTCTTCTCGCCAAATTCCAGCATTTGGGTGAAACGGGGTATATAAAGACATGGGTCTGGGTAGGAAAAATAAAAAAAATTTTTTTTTTTTTCAGTTGGGACTTTGAAAGATTCTAATACCCTCATAAATATTTCTACAGTTTTTGCACACAAAAAAGACTTATAGTTTGCCATTCTTGACATATCATGATTCAAATTAATTTTAGGGTTGCAGCAATTCAGTGAATTATTGGAGAGCCTCCATTTATTAAATTTCCTCTAGGCAAATTACAGAAATTTACCTTGAGGAAATTTCTCGAGACTTTGTTACACTTACTGTTTAGTGAACTCTGTTGTGTTGCTCTCACTTCTGCCAATCAGTTGTTTACAACTCATAAGTGCTATTAGCATAGCATAGGCTAACCAAATGTCCTCTTTTCCTCGGACAGGCTCACTTTTCACGTTTTTTCCAGGGTGTCCGTTGGGATTTCATTGATTGATGAAAATGTCTGGGGTTTTGTCGTAAACTGTCGTGATAAGATGGACTTTCTTTATTGGACGTCCTCTGTGAACTCCTGCCTAGTGGGTGGCCCAGAGTGAACGGTGGCGAAGTGGGTATACATATACATGTGGAGCAGAGACGCATGCAGGTAGACGGTACACAGCGGACTGCCCAAGTTTAGCTTGATAGATGAACAGGAAAATAATTTTCCTACTATTCCGGTTCCAATTAATGGGTAGCGGAGCGCACCATGGTGTGTATAAAGCTGGAATATCTGCTTCGGTGTGTGACATAGGTCCTAAAGATCCCGTCACTCACACGGACACAGAGCCTATAAAAAAGTTGTGCAAAGTGAGAGTTTACTAACCTGACTGAAAAAAAAAGACTGATGCGTTTTATTTGTTATTACATTGAATAAAATTTCAGATTTTTGTGAGCAATTATTGCTACAAGTTTACCAATATTTTATTTGATTACTCGAGTAGTTGTTAGAAGAAGAGATAGATTACTCGATTACCAAACACAGTTTACAACAACCCTACTGAATTTAAAACACTTTTCGGAGGGTTGAGTTCATTTCCATTAGCCACATCAAGCCCTTAGAATCAGAAAAAAGCTGTTTCGAGTGAAAACAGGAACATGTAAAACACTACTTCCACCAAGGGAGAAGTGGAGATGGAGGAAGAGTCAATAGATCTAGGTGTTCACCTGAACAACAACAGGCTCTATGTAGAGGATAAGGGCTACAACTGACAAATACCATGAACTTGCTGGATAAAATAATTGTCAGTCAATTGTCAATTGTCAATCAATACCCTTATTGATTAATCGATTATTTTGAGGACTAATCAAATAAAATTACACATTTAAGCCTTTTTCCTACAGTATTAGAAATACATGAAAAGATGCAAATAAACTAATTAGTGCTCTATGTATATTGTTCTTTCGGAAAATGAAATTTTTTGAGTCTGTTTACTCCAGTTAATTAATCGATTACTAAATTAGTTGACAATTTCAATATTCGATTTACGACGATTAGTAGTCTACTCTGCATCTCCAGAATCCAAACATGAAGGAGCAACATTCAGTTTCTATGGACCACAAATCTGGAACAAATGTCCAGAAAACTGAAAAACTGCTGAAACACTGAGTTAAAAAAACCAAAACAACAAAAACTCAAAGGTTAAACACTCACCTGTTTAGAGTTGCCTTCAAACCATCATCACTGGAACATTGACCAACATATTTAATGTGCATTGATTGTGATGATGGCACTTGACAAAATGTACTGTTTGTTACCGATTTCACAATTAGTAACTGTCTGACGTTTTTATGTTTGAACTGCCTTGTTGCTGAAATGTGCAATACAAATAAACTTGATCGATTTATTTATTTATTTTTTTCCCCCCCCCCACCAGGGGGCTTTTTGTGGGCTCTAGTGTCTCTTATTTTGACAGTAGGCTGACAGGAATGGGGTAAGGAGAGGGGGGAAGACATGCGGCAAATGCCGCCGGGTCCGGGAGTTGAAACAGCGACGGCCGTGTCGAGGACTCAAGGCCTCCCTACGCCACCACGGCACGCCCTACTTGATCGATTTATTAATCCGATTAATTGCTTCCGTCCTCTTGAGGACATTTAGGTCCTTTTACTTTTGCCTCAAGATATCACATATCTTACATAAATCTGTTGAGTGGAATGTGAAAAACTACAGGTTTACTCAGGTTATGTCTTACTTATAGCTTTTTTTTAATATATGAATTATGCAAGTGTGATGCAATATAAGCAGAAGAAATCTCAAGGGGATTTTTTTTACTCTACTTTGAGAACAGCTGCTCTGGGTAAAGTTATCTTTAATGTGGATATCAACTGTGCCATGGCAAAGTAGAAAAATATTAGATTAATAAAAATTTTAACTTTCTACTTTTACAACCAATAGCATGGCTGCTGGTTAATTTGCTTGTGGCCTCTTTTTACCTCCTGCCTCTGAAAGTTATGCAGCAATCACAATTTTAATGAGAAACTAAAATGAGAAGCAATCTTTTTTTTCTCTGGCCAGAAGTAGTAGTTTATCTCGCCGAGCTATGACAGCGGACATAAATATGTTTGAATTTAACGTCTTTTCTCACAGAGGAGTGCAGTGGAAAGCTGTGTTAGTCAGCTGCTAATAAGACTGAGGCTGATTCGTTCCTCCTCCTCATCATCAAGTAATAATGCTACGTCTGCACCACTGCTGCAAGTTTTACTGGAAAGTCTAACTTAAAAACCAGGCAGAGAAAAAACAAGAAGAAAAGACACCAGTTTACCCTAAAGCACAATTCCTTCCTCAGGACCAAATTTTATCCAGACATCATCTTAATGCCTCTAAGAAAGATAACTTGAATTGCTCTTTTCAATCAAACCCAAGATGAGAATAAAACTTGCAATGTAGTCAAGACAACATCCATCCATCCATTTTCTGTTCACCCTTGTCCCTAATGGGGTCGGGAGGTGCTGGTGCCTATCTCCTGCTACGTTCCAGACGAGAGGCGGGGTCACCCTGAACAGGTCGCCAGCCTGTCGCAGTAGTCAAGACAACATTGGGCCCTTAATTCAAAACTAAAAATCTCTAAAACTGCAATTCATTGTGTACTGGATGGATGGGGGTACGTGATGGTTGAAGGTGGTTTCCTGCAAATAACTTCATGGACCTGATTTGTGACTTGTTCAATTAATTAATTAATTAATTATATTTTCCTAGCACATCTGTTAGCATACAGGGCAGGTCCATGAAACTACCAAGTGGTCAGTTAATTCACTTTTTTTTTTAACAAAACAAAAGGTTTAGAGACTATAATAAATGAAGACAGAAACAAAACTATCTCAACTATTTAAAAAAAAAAAAGGGAAAGAAAAATATTGGGGGTTGTAGGATTAAAATTTTTCTGAAGTTACTTGGGGGGGAGGAATAGTTTTCTTTAATTTTCCATTCTTTTGTTCTGTGCCCCTGTGAAAAAAAAAAGAATAAAAAAAAAAAAGTCTGGTCTAAAACCGCCCCTGAAAGAGACGACTAGTGGAAACAATCTAATTCTGGGCTTGGAGGATGTTTGTGTGCCCCGGGGGGCGCTGCCTCTTCCTCCGCCCCTGGTCCTTCAGCTCTCTGAGGCGCCAGAGGAGAACCCGACCGCCCCGAACCCTCCCCACCCCGCCCGCCACCAGTGACGCACTCTGCGGAGGAAGCAGAGGGAGGGACTTCTGCAGTTCTTACGTCAGCTTCATGCCTTGATGTGATTGGTTCTCATCGAGACTTGGGCGTCAGAGGACATCGGGACGGAGAAAAAAAAAAAAAAAAAAAAAAACGCAGTAAAAATAGAGCAGAGCCCCAAAACTCACGACTAATACCCATTTATTTGGGATGGCCGTGGATGTGGCGTGACGTCCCGGCAGGCTGGGTGTTCGGAAAAACACGGAGGACAATCCGTGAGGATTACTGCAAAGGAAAGGCGGAGAAACAAGCAGGACTGTCCGGATTACTCTCGTTGGAAAAGGGAAAACAAATGAGGGCAATTTCCAGGGAAGTGAGGATGAGCTGAACACCAAAAAGGAGCTAAAGTGTTTATATGGCAGCGGATGGGGAACATTAGTCCGGACCTGGACGGATGTTTATATTCCTAGATGAGGTTTTAAATGCATTTTAAAAAAATCCCTAAATTCTCCACTCAGGACATACTCGTACAGCCCGTCCCGGAAAACCGAGTCAGAACACCGGGCATCAACACGGAGATCCGCCGTTCGCGCCGATGCCAACGGCGGACTGCAGCTTGTTCCATCATGGCCGGATCATGAGGTGCTTGACTTTTCTGCTACTGCTTCCAGAAACACTGAAAAAGTCCAAGAAGCTCCCGGGGAGGCTGCCGGCATGTTATGAGGTCCTGACTTTATCCCTGTCGAGCACCAAGAAGAAGGAGGACAAGACGACGAACATGGCTGCGGAGTTGTTCTCTGCCGCCGGTCCCAACAGCACCAACTTGGCCACCGGCACCACGGTGGCGGACGCGGAGAAGGCAAAGGAGGCGGCGTGCCTGGCGAACAGCGGCGGCAACACCGGCGGCCTGAGCGGCGGCAGCGCGGCCAGCACTCCGACCAGCCAGCAGAACATCAACAACAACAACGTAGATCCACCCAGCTGGCAATGCAGCCACCCCACACTCAGAGAGAGGTAGACCCCGCTGCTCATCCCGCTGCTCATCCCGGGCTCTGAACCGAGCTCCGGGCTCCTTACTTTTGAAGCAGTATTACAGCTTTAAAGCAGGGTAATAATAAAGTTTCTCCAGACAGGTCTGCAACCTGCCAAGTGGCTCTTTGGTCCACAGCGGCTCTTAAAAACTTTGATTAAAAATAATTACAAGCTATTGTCTGAACTTTGAAAATAGATGCAGTTTTTTTTTTTGCATCAAATATTTACACTTAATTTTCACAACAGAATGACAAAGTGCCAGTCTTCCTTTTATGTGCATCTATTTTTCTTCCAAACATCATCATCTTAAGTGTAGCCATAATCTTTGTTTTTCTTTGTATTAAAAGTGCTTGCTCTTTAAAAATAACAGATTTCCTGTATATAAATTTACCATAAATTCAAAAGGTCAAGTAATAATTGTGGCTCTAAATCTTTTATTTTTGTGGACTGAAGGTAAAAATGGTTCTTAAGATTGTAAAGGTTGCAGAACCCTGAAGTATTTAATAGAGATAGCAGCAGGACTCCTGTTTTTATTATGTTCTAATAATTATGTTAGATTTGTTTGTATGTCTACGAGACATTTTAAAACAAGGTTTTGCTCGTATGTTAAAGCAAAGACAAATTAGACTTTTGAATTCTCTCTAAGCCACAGTATCTGAGTGACTGCTGTGGCGAGCAAACAGCAGTCTGAGTGTATTGAACTCTTAAAGGCTGCCAACGTTTACCAACTTAGCTCAAAAGAACACGACAGATTGTTGTTGTCAGAGCAACTTGGAAGCGTTTGTGTGAAGTTTGTTTTGTACCGTAGTCAGATCAGATTCTGTGTAGGGAAGGTTAGCCTTGTGATATTTGTTTGGTCATGTGACAGCGAAGCAGCACAGGTTTGTGGCATGCTTGGCTAAAACAGAGAATCAATGTAGGCAGTACGGTTGCTTTTACACGTCGAAAGAGTAGAAAAATATATATAACATATCGGCCATCACGACAGTATTAATATCAGATGTTGAAATTGGTCCAAATTTTCAGATCGGTGCATCCCTACGTTTTTTTTTTTTTAACATGCGTTTGTGTAAAACAAAGCAACAATTAATCCAACTATTGCTGAAACAATAATATTATAATATTGTTCTTTTTCAGAAGCAACAGGTGGGGAAGTGGTGGGGTTTCTCCAAACAATGTGGAATGCTTCACATTGTTTAAAGACAAAAAAAAAAGGACGTCTTAGTTTTGATGCATTGAGTAAATGAGAAAATGATCAGTTTTTTTAGTGCTGGAACCTACAACCACTGATTGGCTGTTTAAAAAAACGATCTGATTGGTTGGTGCATCTTTGCTTTAAATATAAGCATACATTTGAAACAGAAAGTGCATAATTTAACAGTGAGGCTAACTAGCATCTGCATCTAACATGATGCCAAGTGATGTTATACAATCCTTGGCCTCATTTGTGAAACTTGGTCTTTCAGGAATGCCTTGATGTTTAACAATGAGCTGATGGCTGACATTCACTTCATCGTGGGGCCCCTTGGGGCATCACAGAAAATACCTGCTCACAAGGTAAAACCATGTGTGTGATTCACAGCTATTTCTGTTCCTGTGTTGCCTTTAATAACAATAAAAAGCCAGGCGTGATGAATGCGTCTCCTGTTTTCCTCCCAGTACGTCCTGGCCGTGGGAAGCTCCGTCTTCTGCGCCATGTTTTACGGCGATTTGGCCGAGGAGGAGTCGGAAATCCATATCCCAGATGTGGAACCTGCTGCTTTTCTAATTCTGCTGAAGTAAGCCACACATGACCGAGCAGAGGCCCACATCACAAAGCGCAGTCAGCGTCACTTCAAAGCGCGTCATTACTCATCCGAACGAAGGCGGAGGCAAAACGCCAGAGGGCTGGGAGTGGAGGGCAGCGGCAGCGATTGCGCTCTGGAAATGCTGGGCTTCTCCTCACTCCTTAGAAATCCTCAAACATCTTTTCTCATCTTCAGACACATATGAACAGAAGTTGCATAATTTAATGTAACGTAGCTTCTTTTTTTTTTTTTTTAAAGCTTAGCTTTGAATAATAGTGTATCACCTGTAGAGTTGATTTTTTTTAAAGTAGTTGCATAAAAAGACATTTAAATTTGATGGATTTCAAAGGGCAGTATCATGTAAAAATGATTGAGATTTACATGATGTTGGAATGTTATTCCCTCATCAAAAAAATACCTGGAGTGTTGATTCTGCCATACATGTTTGAGAAATCCTTTAATCTCCCATGGCAACCATTCAGCTCTGCAAAACCCCTGGATGGACCTAGCTCCGCCTTCGAGACAAAGCTCCTCCTCAGAGTTACAGTTTTTAAGCTTCAGTTTGTCATAATGTCTATGACAAATAGTTGTTAAAGAAACTTTTTTTCTTTTTTTATAAAAGAACTGAAGTTAACAGTTAATTGATTGTGCTATAAACGGCACTATGTGCCTGGAAAACACATAATTCTGCCCTTTTAAATACATATTTGTAATATAATTGATAAGTAAAACTAATTTTATAAAGACATTTGATACAAAGTGATATATTTCAAACATCTAGGCAAGGATCACCTAACCGACTACAACGTCTCTCTGTTCCTGGCTTTCTAACCATATAGTCAGACAGACATTTAAAGATGAACAGTAAAAGCAAATGCAGTGCCTGGCAAACCAGGGCACAGAAACCTGTTACTGTCATGAGACTGCCATTCAGCAACACTCTTCAGTCAGAGGCCTGTTTGGATTCAATGTAATACTGACTGCTACTGCAGATCCTTTGTAGAACACTTTCAGGATACTTGGATGATGTGAGCTAGCAGAACATTTTATTTCCCTTTTTACGTAGTTAAAGTAGTTTTGAATTTACTTTATTTTGGCTCATTCTGATGATCCTAATTGCTCAAGTAAAAGGAAACTGGACTTTTTTTTTTTTTTTTAAAGACGTTTCGCCTCTCATCCAAAAGAAAGGCAAAGGCATTTTGGATGAGAGGCAAAATGTCTTGAAGGAAAATGAAAATAAGTCCAGTTTTCTTTAACTTAATCACTTAGGATCATCATGACAATCTGGCCTAAAGTTCAGTATTTAACAAGCTAGAATATACAGAGTATATTCACATAATTTCTGGCCTGAATGGGTTTTTTTGGTATGAATAATTGCATCAGTGTGCCATGGAGGTAACGTGACACTGCTGAGGCTGTAAGGAAGCCCAGGTAGCTCTAAAGGCGGCTTTCAACTCCCTTTGTTGTTGGCTCAGATGTCTCATCTTCCTCTTAGCAACACCGTTCTCTAAGGGAGTTCAGTCAGGCCACCATTTTCTAGCATCCCTTTTACAGGACTTTGAACAATCAGCTTTTTTCATGTTTGATCTTGACATGTTTGAGTTGTCGAGTGGCTCGACAACTGCCAAGTCAGCAGTCCTCTTCATCTGTCACATTTCTGTATTAATCATTTTTCACTCGTTTGATGTACAGTAATATTTAGATAAGAAAAAAAACCCCTGAATTTCTGGTCTTCAATAATTATCAAAATGACCAGCAACCAGTAACCAGGTTGCTGTGTATTGCAGACTGGTTACTGGTAACTGGTAGCTAAGCTGATGAAATACTGGTCATCAGAATTTGATGCACAATCCTATTTTTGTTTAAATATAAACTGATGAAATTTAATACAGTATGGAAAGTTACACAGTCATTTTAAATAAATGTTACTTTTGTTTACAGTAGGGTTGCACCAATATGGAAATTGGGATCGATATCGATACACATGATAATATTGCTGTTATGGCCAATATTGATATTATATATATTTCTGTGCCGTTTTGACAACCTTGGAGAAGAAAATGACCAGAAACAGACAGCAATAAGATGGAAATAAATATCGATTGGTAATAAAATAATATATTTATTGAACCCCAAGGGGAAGTTGCTTAATATCGGTCCAGTTTTACTTATCGAGCAGATACCGATGCTAGTGCCGATATATCGTACATCCCTAGTTTACATTCTGTTCCTCTCAGTCACATAACTTAAACAGAATTTCAATATTGTTTGACTAGAAAAATTGGTTTCCAAATTAAAAATATTAAATTTTTAAATTAAATATTTGTAATTAAAAAAATATATTTTTGATATATTTTGTGAATCGAATCGTGACGTTGAAAGCTGGAATTGAATCGCTAGACACTGAAAGATTTGCATCTTTTAGCACTTGTATAATCCTAATTTTGTGAAATTTTTTCTGCTCTCAGATACCTGTATAGTGACGAGATTGACCTGGAGGCGGACACAGTGCTGGCCGCTCTGTACGCCGCCAAGAAGTACATCATCCCAGCGTTGGCCAAGGCCTGCGTCACCTTCCTGGAGACGAGCCTGGAGGCCAAAAACGCCTGCGTACTGCTCTCCCAGAGTCGGCTGTTTGAGGAGCCGGAGCTGACGCAGCGCTGCTGGGAGGTCATCGACGCCCAGGCAGAGCTGGCGCTGCGCTCGGAGGGATTTTGCGAGATCGACCTGCAGACACTGGAAATCATCCTGCAGAGGGAGACGCTCAACACGGACGAAGTGGTGGTGTTTGACGCGGTCATGAACTGGGCTGCGGCAGAATGCAAAAGGCAGGGTCTGGGGCCCACCACACGCAACAAGAGAGACGTCTTGGGCAAGGCGCTGTTCCTGGTGCGGATTCCCACCATGAGCGTGGAGGAGTTCGCCAATGGAGCAGCGCAGTCCGACATCCTGACCCTGGAGGAGACGCACAACGTCTTCCTGTGGTACACGGCGGCCAAGAAGCCCATGTTGGACTTCCCCCTGACGGCGAGGAAGGGCCTGTCCCCGCAGAAGTGCCACCGCTTCCAGTCGTCCGCCTACCGCAGCAACCAGTGGCGCTACCGAGGCCGATGCGACAGCATCCAGTTTGCCGTGGACAAGAGGATCTTCATCGCCGGGCTGGGGCTGTACGGGTCGAGCGGCGGCAAGGCAGAGTATGCCGTGAAGATCGAGCTCAAGAGGCAGGGGGCGACCCTGGCTCAGAACCGCACCAAGTTCGTGTCGGATGGTTCCAGCAGCACGTTCCCTGTGTGGTTTGAGCATCCCGTCCAGGTGGAGCAGGACACGTTCTACACAGTGAGCGCCGTGCTGGACGGGAACGAGCTGAGCTACTTCGGTCAGGAGGGCATGACGGAGGTGCAATGTGGGAAGGTGACTTTTCAGTTCCAGTGCTCCTCGGACAGCACCAACGGGACAGGAGTGCAGGGAGGGCAGATCCCAGAGCTGGTGTTCTACGCCTGAGCTGCTGTCCCCACCTTCTAGCCTTCAAGCTAATGTAGCATTCAGACATTCTGTTAACGTCACATTAACTAGCCTGCATAGTTCCTCCAGAGACTATTTTAAAAGCAACAGGAGTCGTTTTATTCTATTTAATTTAAGGTTATTATTATTTTTTTATTTAAGTGCTGATTAAAGGTTATTTACTCTGCTGCTTGTGTCGAAGGGCTGCATCTGCTGTGGAAAGCAACACTCATACTGTGCTTATGTAATCAAACCTGGAGTGAGTAGAGACTGCTTTAAGACGTAGTTTAATACAATGTTGTTCTTACAGTTACAGCAGCAATATTCCACAAGGAGCGACCTTAATGTAGGGTTCTGAGTAGACATACAGGAAGAGACGGAAAGCTCTTCACTAACGGTGACTTTGCACTTCAGAGGACGACCTCACAAACAGTTTTGTCTTTTGTAAAATACAATTCAACTGTTAGCAGCTTGATGCTGTTAAAAACCTGATGTGTTCTGTCCAAGAATGCTTACACACCTCATAATAAAATGTTAAAGTTATAACATAAACAGATGCAAATCTTTGTGTTGTGGGGACGAAGAGGGGGTTATGGTGCCGCCTGGGTAAGGAGGAATGAACTGCAGCCTATTTTAATGAAAAGATTGATTACTCCATCAGAACATCTGTGCATCTCTGATTAGAATATTGATGAAATGTTCATTCATTTCAGTTATTTTATTGAAACGCTGATAGAATATTATTATAGAGAAGGAAAAGTTAAACCTTTTAGAGTAATCGTACGTGTTAACAGCCCTACCTTTTATACATTTATTAAAAGAAATGCATTAAACTATCAAAATGGACAAACAATTCAGTCCCTGAACACAACACAAGTTTCTTATTAGCTTTTTACCTCCACTTTCCGTTTCTGGTCTAATTTGTCCCATCTATTCTGTAACATAGGTTGATGTTTGTGGTTGTGACTACATCAAGAAGTTTGAAGCTACAGTGCATTGTAAAAAAAAAAATCAGAGAATGCTAAATGAAGAGGATGAAGTGAAAATCAATACCTATAGCTGGAGCATTGATGCAAAGTTCTTTGGCCAGCGCGAGGAAGGTTTTTCCCAGCACAAAGACATTCACCTGTGAACACAAACACATGAAGTTGTTACAAAACTGATTAGACATGTGAAAACCTGGTGCTGTGAGATCCTCCTGCGTCTGGAACAGACATTTGTACAGTATCAGCCATTGAACCCACCCAAAGCCACATACATACTTCTAATCTGGCTTCAGACCATTTGGTCCACCAGTAGCAGTGTTTGTGTGAAGCCGACTGGAAGCATCTGATACACCCTTTGCTTCCCAGACTGGTTTAGCAATCAGATTATGCAAATGAACCAAAGTGTGAAAACATTTCACATGAATATGACCGATTAAGAACTGAGCTCTTGCAGAATTTGAGCTGCACTCTGTTACTGCACCCTTTCCCCCCAGCAGACAGAATTTCCACACCTGAACTAGAAATCTCAATGATCAGATTGCACACACTTCTTCCTGAATGAATGTGGACTGCTGACATTTTAGCAATGCTCCGTTTTGATCATTTTATTTTACCTTTCATTGATACAATGACCCAAGGCCTCCTTCCGTCTGAACAGAGCACTACTTCTATAAATCTACAACAATATGACCTTTACAGACCTGAGTCAAGCAAGAAACAGGAAAAATGGTTTGTCATAATCATGAACATTCTTCTCTCCAATGTTTGACATTTTAAACTTCCACTGTCCAAAATGTATGAAGAGTTTTAGGATGTTTAGATCTCGTTAAAATCTACGAACCATCAGAGAATTTGCTCTCTGATGGAAGTTCCCACATAACTACTCTTTAGGCTCCAGTTTAGTCCATGATCTGGGAGATCACTGAGGCATTGTTACTCTTCCATCACCTTCATTTCGCCCATGATGAAAACCATCTGTGATACATTCTTCTGTAATCTTCAAATGAAATCATTTTTATGTTCACATTCAAGGTCAGGCAATGTTTCCGACACCACACAATAATGCGATCGACTATCTTTGGACACAGTCTCTTGCTTATCCCTTGCATGCCTGAAAACAGCAGTCTTCAGAGTATCTCCAGCAGATGACAGGCATGATGCATTTAAAGTCTGAGGAGTACACAGTGAAAAGGAATGGTGAGAGTACAGTCCCCTGTGGTTCTCCTGAGCACCTGGTTAAAACACACAGTCTGAAAGCTGTCCGCCAAGTTTGCATCCATCATTTATCCAGGTCTTGTGGGGATCTCTACCAACTTCTGCTAGCATTTCTTGAACAGTGAATTGCTGTGCGCACACAAACTTGGCAGACGTTCCTGATCGCACCCCCTTAATTATCGCAGGAAGGAACCAGATCTGAACCAGGAACCTCCAGGACCACCTCTACTACTCGAGTCACTGCTGACCACCAACGTAAAGAAATTAAATAACTTTAACAATACTGACAAATATTACATATTTAGATAGATGGTTAGTTAGCTTTTAGAGGGATGTTTGCACTGCTTAAATCTCAGCCATTTAGTTTGATTTTTTTATTGACTGTTGAACCGACAGTGAACTCCATTGTAAAGTTTAAAGAGCTGTCCAAGGCTTTCAGAAAGTAAAATCACTTCTGAAAAAAAATCAGCTTCTGCAGAGAAAATAGTCAAAGGAAGGGAGGACAGAAATGTAGGAAGTTTAATAAACTAAATATGTCAGTCAAAATCCTGTAAAGACGATGAATAAAAAGTAACAGACAAGCACATTTGTAATTAAAAAGCAAAGACACTCAAAAATCTGTTTTAGTTTTGCAAACTTGATTAAAGGTGCAGTATCATCAGTGCCATTTTATAGCACAATCAAGTAGCTATGTTAACTTCACTTATTATAAAAATGCTACCTATATCAAATGACTTCAAAGAAATTTCACCTTGTAATTTAATGCCTTGAAATTGGGCCTTTGCCTCTTTACTTCATCTGATACTTCATCTTCAGGAAATCACAACAACGTTGCTAAAATTTTAATGGAGAAGCCAAGTTTTCACCAGCGTTCACTGAGAAGTAGCTCCTATAATGAGCTCAGCAGAGGCGCAGTTCTACCAGGTGTTTGCTAATTGCTGCTGGCTAGTCTGAAGGGATTGCAAGGAAGACGTGTTCTGTGAAGCGAAAGCTCGAAAACTGAAGGCGGTGCCAGGTCCAACCAGGTGTTTAGCACAGATGAATGGTTGCCATGGGAGATTAATGGATTTCTCAAACATGAATGACGGAATCAAAGCAATACTGCAGGAATGTTTCTGATGAGGGAATAACATTATAACATAATGTAAAGCTCAAAAGTTACCTTAAAATCTGCTCTTGTCTCTACTGAAGGAAGTGCAAAGATTTCTGAACTGAAGCAACAAATGAGAACCTACTTCTACCTGTAAAAAACCTTGTTACTGTGTTCTGCTGTGTGAGGCGTCTTCCTTGGTAAACCTGATAATAGTTTCTAACAATAGTCTAATCTTTAAAAGGCAGACATGAATGAGGATCTTGACAGGTTTCATCTGATTTGCTCTTATCCTTCAAATGGAAAAAGGCTAAGCTGGTCAGTCCTTTATGTACAGGTCAAGTAAAAGGCAATGAGTGGCCCAGATGTTTCAGATCCATTTTGCAATGCACATACATGTGCATATATAGGTGAGAGGTTACTCCACATGGTAGAATCAGACCAAATGGTGCAAAATACAAGAAAAATAATTTGATTAGTGATATCTTTACCACTGAAGTCCTGAGATACTGAAATAATTCTAATAATAATAAAGAAAAACACAGTCATCTATTGTCCCAAAAGCAGCGGTGAGGTCCAGCAACAACAGAAGCTGATGGTGTATCTACAGCCAGTAAATGAGTCACCATCATTGGAAGTTACATTTCTGGAGGATGATTTTCCCGAAATGCAGACTGTAACAATTCAAATCGATACAAAGTTGTTAACTAGTCTCCATCTGAGCTGAATGTACTTCAAAAAGTTTTGAGTGAAGTAAGGGAGCAATTAGGTGAGAATCCATAACAATATACCAGCTGACAGAGAAATGGGTTGAACTCCCTCAATCCTGGCCTGTGTAACTCGGCGTAGCAGTAAGCCCAACCCTCCATAATTCATTTTTTGGAGTGTTTCTTATGTTTTCATCCCAGCTTTGAAACACCCTCAAAAAATTAGATGTTTTGAGTTTCCTGTGACTGATCACTTTGTCAACCTGAGGTGATAATTACTTGATTGTGCAACAAATTACACCATGTGGCCGGAAAACAAATAATACTGTCCCTTTAAGAATCAGTGAGAAGGTGAATCTGTGAATACTGAACTCTGATGCCACTAAACATGTTGAGGGAGGAAGGAAGCACAACCACAGTAGGATACACAATACAGTCTGAAAATACACATACTTTACAACCCATTTTGTTTTTCCATACCCATCTTTTCCACAGCAACGTCAACCATGTCAAATAAAATCAAATTCCAAACTGGACATAAAAAACCACAACGTTCCCTTAAGTTATTTAGTCTGATAAATAGATCCACATTCTGTTAAATGAATCTCTGACATGCCATTTTGTTTGTGGCGTTATTAAAAACTTCAAGCATCATTCTCACTGATAATGAATAAATTAGGGGATCAAAGAGTTTCTTTGAAACTTCGTGGAGCTGATGGAAGCAGGAGGAGCTGTGTGGGTGTTGCTGGGTGAAGCCTAGCGCGGCGGTACAATCGTCTGCGTCGGAACCGCCCATCACAGATGTTTCATTGTGTTTCAGCCCACTGGCCGTCCAGAAGGCTCTGCAGTAAATTCGACCCCCCAACCTACCCTCTGAAAGGACATACTGATGGATACTGTGGAATAACAAAGGGACAGAGCCACATTCTAGCGTCTTCCTCCAGAGGTAACAGAGTTAGCCCAAAATTAAGACCTGGGGCAGGAGGGGGGCCTTCAGTGCTGAAATCTGGAGCAGAAGGCAGCAAAGGCTAGAGAATAAGGTCATGACCTCCAGTGAAAGCTCTGCCATTCCTTCAGACAGTCTGCCCGGACCTCCTGGTGCTTAAGGAGGGCCAGGCGTCCAGGCCAGACAGATGGATGGAGTCTCACTGCAGCACCCTAGGGAGTCAGCAGGGACCCTGGATTCCAGCAAGGAATTTAGACTCAAACGTGGAAATGGAGACATATGCCAGCATAAAAATGTCAGCATAAAAAACTGATCATAAAAAAAACAAAGCCTGTGGCGAGTAGCATCCTCTGAAGTACAAAGAATAATAATAATTAAAAAAAAACCATTTGCAGTAACAACTAAAATCTGTTCTTACCGTTTGAGTCCAAGCAATCAGTCAAAAATATTAACAATGTTACAATGTTTTATGGATCTTAAACATTTACAGATTTAGTTCAGCATCACTTTTTAGTTATTAATGACCATTTGGCAATATGAAAGCACAGATCCTATTTTATTACTTCCTCGTTTGAAAACAAAACAGTACAAAAGGGGCTGCACAGAGAACAGCCCCTGTTTTATTAAACCCTAAAACTAAACCTCTTTTGCTTCAATGCTTTTTAAAATGAAAACATAGTAATTGTACGGTAACATAATCATAAGAATAAGGTCAGTATTATGCTAAATAAATGGTAAATTTAAGAGGCGATCATACAGTAAAGGAACCTAAAATCCCTAAAACCCACACTGGCTTTAGGAAATATTGTGAACCAGAACTTTTAGAACTTTTTTTTAATCAAATGTTTGATCTGTATTGACCCTGAAGAGTACAGAACAACCTAGGAAAGTAACTTACATGTGAAATGGTTTAGATCAAAGCACAATCGTGTCTTAGAGTAGCCCAGGCATAAAACGTTTTGGATCACTTACGGGAAGTCTTAGAAGTTTAAACACATATCAGACAGTTTGAGTCATTTTGCAACAAAGAACGAGGAAAACATTCAGTCTGATGACGTACAAAGCTGAAAAAAAAAGAAATGACAGAAAATAAAAGCAGTTGTAATTGAAAAGTGGTAGTAGCAGCATTACAATAACACCTGCGGAAAACTGTCAACATTCCACTAATATCGACAAAACACAATCTCGCAGTTGCGATGTTTCCATTAAATTAAAATCACATATGACTAAGCTTGTTCACGTGATAAGTGTCATTAAAAATTAATCATGCCACGCCATGATCCTCCTACTAATTTCTATTGTCTTCCTCGGGGTTTGGACCAGTGGATCATGTGACTTGTGTGTTGTGAAAAAACAGTTTCCATTGCAGTTTTGCGAAATAAACCAATTTTGATACGGCCAATCGTGAAATTGCGCAACTAGACGGTCAATGGAAATGCATGTACTGATTGAGTGGATTGGGATGAAAATGCCTGCATAGTTTTATATTTTTATTTGTAAGAAATTGAATCATTTTACAATTCTGAGCCACTTTAAGTTGACCTCTATCACATAAAGTCGCAGAGATGATGCTGACGTTTGTGGTGAGAGAGAGCTTGAGTACATCCACCGGCACATCCCGTCATCCGGAGATTTTCTTGCACAGCCACAGGCACAAATGCAGAAAACGCCTCACAAAAGCTGCAGAAGACAGCTGATATTTAAAGGAAATTTTTTTGATGTGGCGAAGTCATTCAGATAACGCAAGAAAGATCAAGTGGCTTGGGCGTGGATCCACTAAAAAACACAAGTAGTGGAATGGAACTGGCCCACAGCTGCCCAAACACCCAGCATTAATCACCCCCCTCTCAGCCCCTCGCCACAAAAAGACAACCCTCAGCCTCCAAATACCAGGGTGTGTAGAGGTGGGGGGTGGGGGTGGGGCCGCCAGCTACTGCAGGACAGCTGGGAGCATAAAAATAAAAGCTCCTGACCAGCTGTGACTCAAAGAAATGTCCCACCATGACCACCACACCCTCCACTCACTGCAAATCGGCTGCCATTAAATATGTAGACTAATGGAGGTTTCTAAATTTACACACACACACACACACACACACACCTCAGGTTTTATTGCACAGAACAGACGTGTGGCTGAGCGGTGAGGAAGAGCTGCTTTTAGGCACTACCTAGTGAGGGGCTAGGAGCCATTTTCTGCACCTTATGAACATTTGTTGGCAATTAAATGGGGGAAAAAAAATAGAGGAAGCATAAGTTTATTTTAAGAGTTAAGCACGCTACGACTGTTTCAGTAAATCATAATGGAATTACCCTCATATTGGTTAGTTAGCCATGTAAAAGCCAGAAGAGGAAAACGTAAGCAGTTTAAATATACTTTAGAGCAGGGGTGCTCATAAGGTCGATCGATCGTGGGAAGGTTTTGAGTCGATAGCGGGGTGACAAACTGAAGGCCGCCAGGACGCTGAGACCAGAACTTCCTTTTCTGACGCGCTTTATTAAAATATTCACTAAGATCCAAAACGTTTACAGCTTCATTAAATAATAATAAAATCAACAAAACGTGTTAAAATTGATAATCTTAGTAATTATTGTTCAACAAGGTGTTGCGCAATTCAGTGCGTTTCGGTTCCATTAACAAAA
>CAEFZX010001085.1:0-53962 GCA_903066825.1 Alfaro cultratus | reverse complement strand
GATATTTGTGGCCGTGATGGCGATTTAAAAATAAGAGTTTTTGTGAAATTGGCTCTGTTTCTCACACTCTAAGTCACATGATCTTAGAGGGTGAGGATTTTTCACTGAATATTTTTGTTATGTTTTTGCATATTATGTGAGCCTGGTAAGTTCAAATCCCACCAGAAGTAATAGCAATCATGCCGGGAATTTTCTGCACGTTTTGATACCACATTTTTGTATGGGCATGCACCGGTTCGGGCTGCATTAACGGTCACGGAAGAAACTTAAACTATGGGTGTAGAGTAATAGTTCTGCCATTGCATTGCATGGCAGGCCCTAATAACACAAAGTGGTGTATAATTGGGAAGCAAAAGAAAATAAACATGCATAATTCTCATATTTTGTTTAGCCTTTGGATTCAGTTTGCATTTCAAATTTTTGAGTCTTTCCTACAGATTCTAAATTGCAGTTCGATTTGGACTTTGACTAAGCTGTTATTTGTGATGTTTGCCTTTAAACTTTTGAGTTGCTCAGTGGGATAGTCAAAGCTTGAAAGATTTTAACTTTAAGCTTGTCCACAGCTTTTTTCCTAAACTGTGATCATGCTGCTGTTTGTTATCTAATTTTGATTAGAATGGCCAAAATGTGGAAAATGTATGTTTGCTTCCAGCAGTGTAAATGTACGACGGTAGTTGCGCTTCTAGATTCATTAAGAAGCCGTTTTCTCCTGCACTTAAGATGCTCATTTGCTTGATTCAAGCTTTTCAGTGAAACATTGTTGCTGGAAATAATTTAGTTATTTTAATCCAGAATATTTAAGTACTCCATGGCTAGTGAACTGACGCACAAAGACAATAACACTAAAGTGTTTGTTTATTTATTTAACACAAGTCTTATAATTGCGACATTCAGCAGTGTTTTGCTTCCTTGACACGTTGCAGGCCTACTTGGAAACAATCATAACAGCAATCATTGTATATTCTAATCAAAGGGTTCAGTGGCTCGTTCTCAGGCTTCATATAACTACTGTGTTTGAGAACAGGAATACATGAATGTAGTGAGAAAAGCACGTAAAAAAAAATCATTATCTGATGGTGTTTTTATGTAAAAGTGTTATGCAGTTTGGAAAAGTCTAGGATTTCATTTATATTTCAGATCTGGAGAATAATAAACAACCTGATATGGGCAGATTTACACATGCACCATATTCTTCCCGTTTCTTGATAATGGATTCAACTAAACTCCAGGGGATATTCAGGGCCTTACATATATATTTGTATGACTTATTCTTTTCAGTAACCTTTTGTCTATTAGCACCACATAGCTGGACCTCTTTTGAATTAGGTCAGTCACTTTAAATGAAGTGAATATTTATGCAGTCACTTATTTTGGGTTGGTTTTGTTTTTTATTTTTATTTAATTGCCATTATATAGTAGACATTAGTTTTCACTTTGACATCAAACTGTTTTTTGTAATTATGTCAGTAAAGCCAGATTTTGTTGATCATGATTGATTTGTAAAATCAATAAAAAGGGTAAAACATCCGAAGGAGTAAATATTTTTTACAGGCATTGTGCACCTTATACAGCCATCCATCCTTTCTCTGTGTATCCATCCCTTCTTTATTTATCCATCTTTATTTATGTTCCTCCATCCCTTTACCAATCCATCCTATCAATCTGCCCATCCTTCCAACTATTTATATATCATCCAACATTGGAAATATTTACTTTATTTACCATTTGCTTTAAAGTAGACTAACTCTGCTTTCTTGGATTTCATCTCCATGTTTTTTTATATTAAAAGCTATTAAAAGTTCCCAGTTTTTAGGAAATCCAAATGATTTGCAGCAACATATTGACTCCAATTACATGTGGACCAGATGCCACACCTGACCCCCCTCAGTCACCTCTTCGCTCCAGTGAGCTTCCTCACCAGGCTTGACAGCCATGACAGAAAGTCTACTTCCTGAATGTCTCGTTCACCCTTTAAAGGAAACTATTGTTCTCTTTTCTTGTCTTGCAGTTGGAAAGACATCTCTGATCACACGGTTCATGTATGACAGCTTTGACAACACATATCAGGTAAGTGGTTGTTTATGTAGCTGGTTATTTAGTCTGTAATGTTACAACTTATGTGTTTCAATCAGTCACAAGGGTTGTAAGCCTTTCTTTTGATATTCTTCATGAATCAAACACATGTACTCCAGAAAAACCAGTTTTACTAGAAATATCCGCCATGTGTAAAATGACAGAACATGTTAAAACAGTTTGAGTCGAAAAGCTTCAAAAGTACTTATTTCTCCATGACGATTGTTTTTTCTTTTTCTTTTTCTTTTTTTAAGTCTGTTTTGCAGAGCAGCTGAATCTCACTCGCAATCCTGAAAACAGAATATTGCTTCTGCAGCTCCAGCACTTCTGGAGATCTTTGTGAGCATCTGCAGGCCTGCAGACGCTTTAATAACGCCTGCGGGTTTATTGCTTTAAAAGCAAAAAAAAAAAAAAAAAAAAGGATCTACTTACGCAGTCATAAAACTGGAATTACACATAAATCTTTCACCCTTATGGATAGAGTAGAATGGGAATTTCTGTGTCTTTTAGCTCATTTAGTTCACAATCTAATATATGTAAAGAGGTTACATTAAGAACTGCAGCATCGTATTGTGGTTATTAGAGCAGGCAAAGCGAGGAAAGCGAATAAGTTTGAGCTGAACTTGAAATTGATTTATCTTTTTTTTTGTATATACAGTACTCTAAATTATGGCATTTCAACATCAGTAACCAGATCAGTGGGAGGTGGACGGGTAGCAATACACTAATGGGTGATGCAAAAAACAGAGGTCCATTTCCAACCAACTAGATCTTTCTATGATGGACTCTGAGTCTATGTTGCTGTTGCAACCTGCTGATCACACTCTGTGAAGCTTCGCTCTGAGAACATCCTGTTTATAGCTTCACAAGCTGGGCAGTACTGATCGATTGTTTGGTGTCATCTTGGTCCCAAGATGTCAGAGTGTGAGCAGCATGAAGATGAGGACGGTTTAACCACAAACTACACTAAACCAGAACAGCTGGTGGATAAATTATGGACACCAGTCGTGGTTTTTGTGGTTAATCGCTGGACAAACAGCATGATATATAGTAAGAACTGAAACATTGAACTATAAAAAAGGCCAAAGAGGAAATGTCAATAATGATAACTATATACTTTAAAATGCAATACAACAGACCTAAAAGGCAATATGGAGGAGGTTCTTTCAAAATGGAGAAGAGACCACAAATACTACGTTGAACTTCATTTACATTATTTTCCTGGTTGTACTCAAACATATTTACATATTTTGCAAATGGGATTAGTACAGTTGAGAAAGTGCCATTGTTAATCCATAGCATCCTGCAGTTCTGAAGAGAATCTAGTGAAGGGTAAATGGACTGAATTCATAGAGCACTTTGGTAGACAGTGATTTGTGCTCACAAACTACACACTTTTATACACTGAGGCATATCAGCATGTGGCAGGAGGAGGATGAAATCGAACCCACAGCTGTTGGATATCAAGACAACTTCTTAACCTACTGAGCCACCGTCTCAAAGTTGACCACTTTCAGAAATCTTTATCAGTGTTTTATTTAGGGCCGGGCATTTATCATATCCATCATTTATCACAATGCATTTCTTATGAGTTTTGAGTTATTGTTGTCACGATAGATTTTGATTGTTTAAAATCTCTCAAAACTGTGATATTTTTGGAATTGATAGTTTTACTATTTTCTCTGCTGTTTTTTCACTGAGTATGAATAAACATTATAAATTTGATAATATGATTAAATGCAGTTGCTGTGTGGAGTTTAGTGATACAAATCACACTTTGAGTGGTATCCCACAGAGGTGCATTACACATTTTGTTAAGAGGAGTACAGTCACAACCAAAAGAACTGAAAGACAAAAAAAACTAATGATAATTTAATTATCAGAAAATATTAAGTTCATATCACCCACTACTAATTTTATTATATTTTCTGAATACATTTTTAATCTGTTTTTTTACATATTGAAACAAATTCAAACCTACAAACTAGACTTTTATTCTCAAACTGTATTGTGATAATTATTGAAAGTGTTAAATTCTAATAAAAGAGAAATATTGTGCTTATTGTATTAGCGCTAAGAGAAAGTCTAATGTGTGAATCTTAAAGTGCATCAGAATGCAGAGTATCTCTCATCGTCATAAATACTAATGAACACAATTATTTTTTCTAGGACACCCAGTTTTTTTTTTTGTTTTTTTAATTAATCGCATAATTTTATGTAGGAATCAGGAACAACCTGCATTATGCTCTAGCTGCATTCACATCTCTGTTAGTAGCTCACAGATAAAAAGCAACCAGTTCATAGGCACTTTCTTCCACTCGCACTTCAAAACTGTTAAAGTGTCATAACATTGTTACTGTACGGAGTTATGATACTCGAAACAACAGCTTTGTCAGAGGGACGCTCTCTCCCAGACACATCGCACTTTTGCCAACGTTGCACACACCTCTTGATGGCTCTGGAAGTGAGCTGTTCTGCCATCTGCTTATCGTTGTGGCAGGCCCAGGAGAAAACAGTGTGCATGTAGCAGCAGCAGAGCGGTAGCATGGTGGTAGCAGCGGGGGGCCTCCTGCTACATCGCTAGTCTTCCAAATACATCCTACATATGTGTATTTAGAAGAAAACTCATATCTGGGGGCCTTCAGGATGAGCGGTTCCTCTGTATAACATAAGGCTGTTTAGTTCCTTTTGTCGAATAAAAAGAGGAGCCATGCACCGTCTGTAAAAGGAAGTTGACCTCAAATGGCTTGTACACTGATCTGATGAATAGTAGGAAATAAAAGTAACTTTACATTTTTACAAAGTTAACTCATGCGATTAATCTCAAAGTATAACACATTAGTATTACATAGTTCAGATTTGCATGACCTAAAAAGTGAGAAGAGTCAAAGTGGTGTGCTCAGCAGCACATTGAACTTTAAAATAACACTCTGATGGGTGTTTGGATAAAACCAAGGTAGTATGTACATACTCCAACTATGAATTATCCTTCCACCGAAGCACAAGCAGTTTAGAATTAACATTTCTAAATTGACGTTTGAGATAAAATTATTTCTTTTAAACCTTCCTGAATATTAAAACCTGGAAAACAAATCGATTGACAGCGCTATATGTTTATAAAATAAGTATTCTTCATGTGAAACTCAAACTTGATGTAACCCGTACAAGATTTTTGAATAAGAAAATTTTTACCCGAAGCTGATTAATGGAATGATATCTGCATTCAGTGGGAATGGAAGAGCTGATTGTCCAAAGAGTAATAAACTCATTTATTAGACATGGACATGCATTGCTGCCAGTAAATTGGGGTCACTACTGATTATTGATGATGTGACTGTTGATAGAAGTGGCACAATTACAGAGCTACTCTCTAATTCTAACCTGATAGGACAGCACTTCAGTGTGTTGACGGATAAACAACAATAAGGTAATCTTATTAGGGCCTGCCATAGCAATGCATGGGAGGCCCCATGCATTGCCTGCATTGCTATGCCTTGCTATGTAGGTATAGCAAGGTATAGCAATGCCTTGGAGGCATTGAAGCAAAGCATTTCAATGCCTCCATGCAATGCATGGAAGGCACGTATTACTCTACACCTCAAAATAACTGCCGCTTCTTTTCACCGTTAATGTGAAACAGTAAAAAGAAGCGTGTGTGTGTATGTGTGTGTATATATATATATATATATATATATATCTCAAAACATGCAACTAGATCTCGCCATGTGGGGTGCTACTTCTGTTGCACGGTGATGTAATTAGCGAAAAACGAGCCAAATTTAAATCAGATGAGCACATTTTCTGGTAACCAAGTGCCATGAAGTAAACATCAGATTTTTACTTTTGCAAAATTTACCAACCGTAAATGTCTTGTTTCTAAAGAGATAAGTTATGCTTTATAAACAATAATTAATTTGTTGCTAAGAGATTAACGCGTTTTCTGGTAACCATGTGCCACAAAGATACATCTGAGTTTTACTCTTGCAAAAGCAAAAGTCAGAAGGCAATACATTGACATTAGTACAAACATTAGCCCCGCACTGCCCCGGGGCTATTTAGCTATTTTTTTTAATATATTAGCCATGTTTAGCACACCAAATTAGGAAGTCGATGTAAGACAACATGCTAGTTATACCCCACATGGCACTGGCAGCATTTAGGCTAATTTTAACTTGTATACTAATTTTGACATACTGAATTGAGTACGTCCATGTTACTCAACATGCCTGTGGTTCTCCACATGCTATTGAGTACATTGTAGCTTACTTTAGCATTGCTGCTAATTTTTAGCATCAGGACGCTGGGTTGCAACTGATGGGAACACTTTGGCAGGCCCCATAAAATTTGTTTTAGTTGTTTCTTAATCTAATCTTAAACTTTGGATAAGCCGCACTGGTGACTTTCCAGACTGACATCCTTGTGTGTGTGGATCTTTCACTCAACTGCAGGACTCTAATCATCATTTTCAACTTTTCATAGCTGCAAAGCTATTGTAGTTATTAGATTTTTTTTTTTTTTTTTTTTTTTGAGAAAGAGAGAGAGAGAATCCTTGATTTGCACAAGGAATCTGTACTTTATTCACAATAACGCTCAAAGTGAGAGAGTGGATTCTTGCTCCTGATGCTAACTATGTGAAGCAGAACAGCTACTTTTCCCTCCAGATAATTAACTGAAACTCTGTCACTCCTGTAAGTTTAAACCCTGTCAAGTGCACGTAAAGATATTTAATGCCTCTTAAAGGGTCACTTTCCCTGTCTGGTGACTTTCGCCGCTGCACTGTCCAGTTGTTGGACACTTGGCAACACGAGTGGAGCAGCATCGTTCCTCACAGCTGCTGCTACGTTTGACTTCTGTTATAGAAGTGGTACATGTTTGTTGCTGATCTGCATGTGCACCAATTAATATGTTGGTATATGTTTGTTCATTTATTTGATATAATCCAGAATTTATGATGTTCACTTATGAATGACTATGTCTGCATCATTTTCAGAGGTGGCAGACGCATTTATCAATACATCTGGGCCAGTGTGGCTTGTCTGCAGTCGATCTTACCCCAAGGCTGCTGCTGTAATTCCCAGGCTAAGTGGTGCTGGATAAACTCCAGTCTAGATATCTATGAGCCATCCAAGCCAACATTTAATGTAATCATCATAAGAAGTATGTGGGGACTTGGTTTCACACATAAATGGTGTTCTGCAGAAGTCTGGAAGTAATGAGACCTGAAGGGACAGGCAGCAGGCTGGCACTGAATAGAAAGCATCTGCTTATTGAATGCAGCGCTCATATTGTGTTTAATGTCAGTTTCTACACCGACACAGCTGTGGCTGCAACAGCTGGGAGGAATGCAGCAAGCGGGTTGGTTTTCTGTTTGCTTGTTTAAGGAAAGGTATGTTTTAAAGAAAAGGCTTCATAACCTCTACTTAAATACGATGGTATATTAAGGCCATTGTAGATGGGGAAAAAATTAGTAAATTTTTTTAGATATCTTTTTCTGGACATCTTTGACTTTTGAATCTCTGAAAAGTTTTTTCTTGAACATTTCTAAATTAACCTCAAAGTTTCTGAGATTTTTCTAGCAATTTTGGGGCTTTTCAAACTCAAAATGTCCTTTTTTTTTTAAATTTTTTATTCCCAAGAAAATTTCTACGATTAATCTCATATTTTCTTAGTTTTTTCTAAAATATTTTTGACTTTTGGACCTCAGAAATTTTCACGTTTTTCTAGAAAAAAACCTCACATTTTCTGGCAAAACTTTGCTATTGCTTTTTTTTTTTATATCTACAGTGAATGCTAGTTGTAGTTTAATTGACATGTCTCAAAACTATAACTCAGTTTTCTCTAATTCTTAGTTATATATGCACAATAATCCTATTTCTCAGTAGTAGGTAGAGCAGAGAGTGATTTTGCTGTTTTTTTTCTGGCTCAACTCCAGAGATCTTTACGTTTTAATTAAAATGCAGCAGGCATCAGATCAGTGAGAGTGTTTGTGCTGCTGCACAGAGGGGGGAGGATATATTAGCCCAATGAGGGTTGAAAATTGATTTGAATAGAGCCCACAGGAGACACCTGTCCTGATGTGCAGATTTATGCTGTCATGGTTTCCAGCTTCTACATCCGGGATCGTTGGCTGACGTTTTTGATTCATCGTTCGTCAGGTTTCGGACAGTCGAGCAGATGCGGCCGAGTCATTTGAAAGAGGAGCAGTGGTGTGTTTAGTGACCGACGGCCGTCAGAAAGATGAAACTGAGCATTGCAGCAGCTCCAGGCAGCGGGAGGATTTCAGTGAGGCGAGCCGCATTTGCTCCTTTTTTAAAGCAGCAGTCTCCTATCAAGCAGCCATTCAGCCGAGAGAGACGGAGACAGGCGTCCTTGCTGCCTGGCAGCACATGTTAAAGGGCTCCGGGGTCCCTGGAGGCTCCACGCTTTTGTCAGTTGCGTCGGAGCTGTCAGTCAAGCCTGGCCACCAGGCTGTGATTTCATCTGTCTGTTCTCCCCAAATAATCAGAATCGGCTGCTCTTTTCTGCCCGTTTTCATACACAGACTCAAAGGCGGAAATTTTAGTGTCGTCTTTCCTCATTTTTTCCAACTTGTTTAGAGTAAACATTATTCTATGCCAACCTAACCTTTGAGCTCCAGGTTAACTGACTCAATAAGCTTATTGAAGCTATGAAATCCAACTCTGGATGTTCTGTTTACATGTTCTTAATGTTGGAATCTTAACCGATATAAAGAATAAGCCCAGCGCGGGTCGAGTGTTAATACTTCAACAGTTTTATAGTGCTAACTCAGAAATTTATAACTATAATTTAGCACATGACTTAATTTATTTTAATTTAAAGCAGAAAAGCAGCAATTAATTTTGATCTTTTTAAAATTTGGAATAATATCTATTTCAATGGACCCCTGCCTATTAGATAGAGCAGGTCTAAAATACTCAGAAGAAAATGCAACTTAGGAAGCTGAATTACCTATGTGCTATGCTACTTTGCAAAGCATTAATGCAGCCAATCCTGGTGCGCCATGCATTATCCTTGGTGCTGATTGGCTGTACCCACAAGAGAGGAGATAAAGAAGTCTGTAGGTGTTGGCTTCTGCTGTTGTGCTAAGATGGCTTCCACTGTGTGTTTTAGGAGTCCTTCCAGGATTTTGCAATTGTTTATGATTATTTGCTCTCAAAAGGAGTGATTTTGATAGAAATGGTACTGCTTTTGAAATATTTCCCAGGAGTAGTTTTTCCTCAATAAACTCCTTCCGAAATCTACGCATAGAAAAAATAACAAGCAGACAGATTTAAAGAACAAATGACTCCAGATCAACACACACTGACATAACCCTAATCCTATCCATGCTTCGTCCTTTGCGCTTATGTCAAGTGACTTTGTGTTACCCGCCATATCAAGCATGGACCATTGTCATTAAACTAAACTGACTTTTCTTTTTCTTCTAATCATAACACCACAATAATGATCAGAGTTGAAGCATCCATGTTCTCCTTGACTCGAGAAATGTAGTCTTTAAAAATCTGCTCTGTCCTTCTTCAGTGCTGTTCAGGGTCTTGGGGACTTTGATTTGTTTCAGCCCACTGTCTGTGAAAGGAGACTCGTTCATGGACAGATTTATTCCCCTGAACAGTGCTGGCAGCAAACCTCAGATGAACCACGTTGTGTGTTCTTAATAAGCTGTTGAAGGCAGCGCTGTGAGCAGATGCCTCTGGGCTCTCTGTGACTCAGTGTCGCTCGGTTTGTCAGCGCTCCTGCTAGACGGAGGACCTTGAAAGTTGTGGTAGGAACAGAGCTGTCAGAAGATTTTTCTTTTTCTACTCTTTTAAAGCAGCGTTTGTTTAGCGCACTGAATTTAGAAGAGGGTTTTCTGCAGAGGAAATTTGGGCAATGTATTAGATATTCAAGTTCTGGTTTGAGTGTAGTCCCTTTCTGACTGTGCCAACATGTACTTTGTATCTCAGGTTTCAAGAGCTCCCTTGTCGGCAGGTGTTTTCCTATGTCCTCCATCTGGACTGACTGATTTCAAATTCTTCTGAAGTCTCTGTAAAACTATTACCAGACTCAAAAGCTGCTTTAGTCGTCTTTGTGAATGTCTGAAACATGAAACATGTTGCTCATTCTTTTTTCAATAGTCTGGAGCCTACCAAAATAAATGGCTAAAGGTTTAAAAACAGGAAACCTTCAAAATCCTGAGGGTAGCTGATGTGGAGTATGTGTTTTAGTTGGGAGAAGGAAGAAGTTTGTACTTCTTCCTGCTTTTTTCTTTTCATGATTCCTTTTAGTTAAGATATTGTTTAAGAGACAAACAATATTGCATCACAATATTTACCAATATCTTAGCAAGATCTTCTTTTTTTTTTTTACATCTTACAGCCCTAATTTTAATGACATTCCTCTGAATGTAGTTTGTGTTCCAAACCTCTGTTATCATGGAGTACAAGAAGTAACTAAATGATGATTAATATCTGTTTCACTTCTAGCAGTGTTTATACTTAATATTTTAAGGGGGGGATTATTAGAACCACTCCTGTCTACTGAAGACAGGTTTAGCCCTAGTTGGCAGCAGAATGGGTGGGGCATGTGTGACCAGCCTCCTGACATTATGTGCCTGTTAAAAATTAATCAGGAGGAGCATTAATAATTTCACATGATCTTATTTCTGCATGTATAGCTGTCTGAGGGATTCTGTATTCAAAGTGGAGGCAGGACAGAACCTAGAAGATCTTTGTTATTCTCCTAAAACAACAACCTGCTATGTTTATCTTCAATCTGGTTTAACAGTAATAAATATCTATATTTAATACGCTGTTAAATACTGAATATATTCTTGATTTGTTTTGCGTTTCCTTTTTTAAGAGCAGTTGAAAGAAGACTATTCCTTAATTCTGTTATGTTTGCATAGTGAAAATGCAGTCTATTTTCTATCTAGAGTTTGAATTTAACATCCTGATTTAATTTTTCAGATCTTTTTTTTTTTTTTTTTTTTTTTTTTTGTTTTTGTACGTTATTGTGTTACGTACCCAGTTCTTTTGTTTTTAATTACGTGCAGTTTTATACCAGCAGTTCTGAGTCTAATGGAAAAGTATAAATGACATCCTGTCTCCTTGCCAGACTCTGAATCAGTCCATTGTGGCTGCTGGCATCGCCAAGGAAACAAGTGCGTGATCGAGCTGCTGATGCTCAATTCTGTCAAAGTGGGCAGTGGGCACCCTGCTGAATTGCCCAACAGAGAGGAACATGGCATATACATTTATTCACCTGCCTAGACATTGGTTCACACAAATGCAACACTGAACTTCTCCCGCTTCAGGAAACTGGGTTTGTGAAGGCTCTAGAAATCTTTGAACATGCTTGAATTTCAACTGGGTGTTTTCAAATGCTTGATGTCTGTATTAAGCAGACAGTGCTTGATATTCAACCTTCACAGTTTGGTAGTAAAGTAAAATCTAATGTTTGGTTTCAACTGCAAATAGTTTTTCAAATTTAGACTTTTAATCAGATATTTTCACACACCTAATTAAAAGATGTAGGTACATTATATTTTTTTCTCACTGTCTGACGTTAAATCAGACTAAACCTTTCCTGTTTTAGGTCAGTTAGAATCACCAAAATTGTTTCTATTTGCTTAAAACCAGAAAACAAGGGATGGAGTCAAGACCGGTTCTTCCAAGACCAGACCCTTCAGGTCCAAGACCTTGGTCTGGTCTGGTTTTGGTCTAGAAAGGCCAAGACCAGACATTCCAAGGTCAAGACCAAAACAGATATTCCAAGACCAAGGATAAGACCAGACTGCCCGAGACCAAAACCAAGACCAGATCTTCCGAGACTAAGACCAAAACCAGACTTTCCAAGACCAAGAGCAGATCAACAAAGATGGAAAAATATTTCAGGACTTTTCTTTTTGTACACCACAAAAAATGCAAAAATTAATCAAAAAACAGTTAATTATGCAACTTATTAGTTTGTTGGTATTAAACTAATAATGTTCGTAAAACTTAGCAAGAAAATGTTTTTGACATTTTTTTGTAACTTTCTTTGTATATTATATTTTAGCAATTAATTTGAGCATGAAGCTCATTTACCGAAACACGAGTTGTTTGGATTGTTTCAATGTAATGAATATTTATTATTCCTAATGAGATATTTAGTTAAATTAGTATCTTGTTCTTGGACCAGTCAGTGGTATTGTGTGTGTGTGTGGGTGTGGGTGTGGGTGTGTGTGTGTGTGTGTGTGTGTGTGTGTGTGTGTGTGCGTGTGTGTGTGTGTTAGAGAGACATTTCTGAACATAAAATGCTATATTTTACTTTACCCTAAATCTAGAATAACATCACACACTATTAAAAATGGTATAAAATGATGCGCAATAGTGAATTGAAACTTTTCTTTCTTTTCTTTTTTTTTTTTTTTTTTGCATTAATTCATTTATATTGTTCTTATCTCTAAAGTCTGGTGCTTTGAATTTTAGTGTGGATAAAGTGTACGAACACTGTGGAAAGTATTTCAGGAGAAGTACTGAAAATAATACCCATCTTTACTTGAGAGTTCTGCAGTGTTGCTGGACCTGTTGACCATCTATAACGCAGACTGCAGCTGGATTATGCTGCAGTCTGCCAGGTCACACACACTTTACAGAAGCAGCTGGAGCCGGCCGCGCAGGTCCGGGTCAGCCTCGGCGCCACACCTGTACATCTCAGAGTTCTACATGAAAAACGCACCGATCACATCTGCCGTGGCCAGCTGTCTCTATTTTCATACGTTTAGCTTTGCTGCTTAACAGAATATTTACACTTACCTCAGGTTTTGACAAAGAACACCACATATGCAAAAAGCAGAACAGTTTTTTATTCTAGCTTTAAAAAGAAAAGCGATCTGCATCACAAAAGGATGCAGATCGTATCCTTTTGTGATGCAGTATTGTAGAAATGATGCATTCTACAATACTGTAGAAATGCAGTATTTCTACAACTTTCTAAATGAATATCTCTGACAAGCGGCGCGGTGAAACAAAATGCAGATCTGCAGTTTAGCATTGATTTCTCAGTTTGGGCTCATCAGAGCCAGAGCAGCTGATGAGATCATGACAGGCAGCAAAGCAAAGAAGCCGTGGGCTTGGAAGCGGAAAGTAAACACGCCTTGAAGAAGAACACTGCCATCTGCATTACGACACAATAAAAGGAATGATTAGATTGCGATTACTGTACATAAGTGAATGATGAGGAAGATGTGAGTCATGATTGTAAACAGCCCTGCTGAGTGTAAAAAGCATTTAAAATGAACAAACTGCTTGATATATTTTAGTTGTTTAACCATAATGCTAATGTGTATAACAACTGCCTGGATTCCACTGCAGATTTGATCATATTTATTTCACGTATCATAATGATGATAATCTTTAAAGTCGAGTTTAGCAATGATGGTTTGTTGACATCTTGTTTCCTTTCCAGGCCACAATTGGAATCGACTTCCTGTCCAAAACGATGTACTTGGAAGATCGAACGGTAAGGACCTTCGTTACGTCTGATTAATGTCATAAAAAGATGTGAAAACCTTGTGTTTCCCAGTAGCAGCGGCTGTCTCCGTCGATGGTTTTGTGGCGTTAGTTAACAATAATGTACAGTATATGCATTCAGACTGTGGAGCAGCACTGAGAGAACAGCATGTCATCTTTCTGTGCTACGTAGGTGGATACAATGAAATCTGCTGTTTTGCTGTCTGCTTATCTTAAAAAAAAGTACAAAAAAGCAGTACAACCTTGGAAATGATGGATCTGTTCGTCTGAGTAATGCCCTGTTGTGAATCTTGCTTTTGTTGTGTTATCAGTGACTGAGTGTGTGTGTGCGGAGGGAGCCAGCTGATTCCAGGCTCTCTGACTGTCTCAATAATCTTCCCCTCCTCAGCGTTCTCTCTCTGAACCCCAGGTGAGGTTGCAGCTTTGGGACACAGCAGGACAAGAGCGCTTCAGAAGCCTCATCCCCAGTTATATACGGGACTCCACCGTGGCCGTGGTGGTCTACGACATTACAAGTCAGTGTCCCATATGACAGCTTTTCCATTTCACTCTGTGCTCCTTAGTGGAGTCTTTTTGTGTCTGTGTGTTTCTGTCACACATGATGAGTTTTACAGAAGGCTCACATTGTGCTCACTAAAACTGAAGGGGATTGACTCTGGAGATTGTTATTACAGACAGAATGACAGGATTACTACATAGGAAACGTATGAAAAGTGTTTCTAAGGTTTGGGTAAGTATGGTGGCGGAAAAAGAAAAATGTGTACGGAGAATAGTTTGATTTACCAGACTTTTTATATTCTGAAAGACAAATAACTCATTTAAGTTTTAATTTGAAGGGGCAGTATTTTGATAAATCAACATTTTTAAGCTTTACATCATGTTATGTCATGCCTGGAGTGTTGCTTTGATTCTTTCATGCATGTTTGAGAAATCCTTGAATCTCATGGCAACCATTCAGCTGTGACAAACACCTGGTTGGACCTAGCTCCGCCTACAAAGATGAAGCTCCTCCTCAGAGCAGCAATTAGTAAGCCTTCTCAGTGTAAGCCTGTTTAAAACAAGGTTACTAGAGAACAGATGTGATGACTTCCTGAAGGCGGAGTTGCAGAAAGAGCAGAAGTTTTTAAAGAGACAGAGACCCAATTTCAAGAGGCTCAATTTAAATTAGAATGTAAAATTTCTTTTAAGTCATATTTGATATATGCAACATTTTTATAACAACTGAAGGTAATATAGTTAATTGTTATAAAATGATTATATGTGGCTATAAAATGCATAATACTGCCTCTTTAAATGTAAATGACTTTTATCTTTGATTTTCTTTATTACACCATTTCACTTCATTTTACAAACAACTTCAACTTTAAAAACTGGTGTTTGTTAAATTTCTGCAAACAAAATAAAATAAAGGTACGTAGGTTTAAAGAATCTGCATAAAGCAGATCATACCCTAACATTTGACAAGTACAGGAAATACAGAATTTGAAGATTACAACCGTTGAAAGTGTCTTAATTTAAAATTAAGTTAGCATCTTTATTATTAGCTTCCACTAAAAACTGTCTTGGTTTCGTGCTTTAGCATTAGCCAAACTAACTTTTTAGTTACTCACCATTGGATTAAAACTAAATTTAGTTTAAAAATGTGTAAAGTTAGACAACACCTCCAATGTTTTCTGTAGTCTTATACAGAAAACATTGGCAGGTTTCACTGAGGCTGTCTGTACCCTGTGGTTTCTCTTATGGGTTACTTGACTATCCTTTGTTCTAGTATTTCCAGCATTTGGAATGTAAAAGGCTTGATTAGTGTCTATTAGCCCATCAGTAATGTTGCTACATATATTTGTGTTGCAGTATAGTTTTTTCATTTTGGTTTATACTGGGTTCTTGTTTTGCACAGTGAAGCACAGGCTATATATAATGTCAGATGGTTTTATGATATGTAACTTTTGTCTCTTGATATACGCAAACATCAAAAACATTATTTACCAAGTTTGAGGTTTGCTTTGGAAAAGATATAAAATCTTTTATCAAAATCCATATCCAGAAAATGAAACAGCCCTCATTGTGCAGCAGCCAGTTAGCCCTGCCAGGCAAAGTGGGCGTATTTCTTAAAAAGATGCAGCTCAGCTGGATCTTTAGTTCAACAGCTTAACATGGGACTTCACTGCTGTTTGTATTATTCCATTTCAACTACTGCCTTCCAAAACTATTACAACTCGTTGAACCTTTTGTTCAATAGGAATATTATGAGTTATTAACATTTTCTGTGAATGTTACAAACATATCAAACTTACTTCAATGTAATTTTGTAGGAATTTTAAGTGATTTGCGAACAGGAAGTAGTTCTTAGCTTTGAAGTACAAAGAAGATGATGCATCAAAAATCTTTCCAAATAAAAGCTTTAATAATGCTATGTACAACTTTTATAAACATGTTTTTTGCATATCTGTTAAAACCGCCACCATGTATAAAATGAAGCAATCTATAAAAAGATTGAGCTTCTCCACCTCCTCCCAGTGCTATTATTGCTGTCAGAAGAAATTCACCACTCCCAGTCAGAAACAACCAATCAAAGCCAGAAGGTCAATCATGCTCATGTATACACTGCTTACTGTGCAAAAGCTGGAGAAACAACTTTCAGTAACAGGAAAATTATTTATCTGCCGTCATTGCCATGCTAACTAGCCTTAGCATTTACGGCATGCTATGTTGTCATGAATCAGCTGTAGCGTATCAGAGAGCAAGTGGAGGGTGTGAGCAGCTCGCACATGAGGATGATCGACAGCACTAAGACCCTCCTCCTGACTCTGATTGGTTGGTTTTGACCAGAAGTGGTGTATTTTCGCAGTTGGCCACAGGGAGATGGCAGAGGTGGTTGTATTTTTATGTTTTTTTTCACTGATTATCTGTCTCATACTACGCTGTCATGACATAATGACAATTTTAACAAATATGTTAAAAAACCAACATATTTTTTATTAAAGTTAGATGCTGCAGCTTTACTGTCAGAGCTGTGAATGTTCTGGAATGACACACTAAGATGAGGTAATATGATGAGGAGCACTTTGTTACCAAGGTTACAACAGTAGTGTTTTTTTCCTCACCGTTTTCTATACTTTCCATGTTGGTTTACAGCAGTGGGAGGACTGGTGCTGCTGCATCGTTTATCACCTCAGCTGTTCGGTGTCATCTCACTCTGCTTTATCCCCACAGATGTCAATTCCTTCCAGCAGACATCGAAATGGATCGACGACGTGAGAACAGAAAGAGGAAGTGATGTCATCATCATGCTTGTTGGCAATAAAACAGACTTGGCAGACAAGAGGTATGTAGTTCCATCCCCTACTGCCAGCTAACTCCAGCATCTCACTTCGTGCCCCGACGCCATGGCAACTATGAGGCACAGCGACTGTCTGAAGGCACATTCAGCTGAACAGCAAGAACAAAGCAGGCTGACACCACCGGCTGCATTCACACAACACAGGGCCTAGATGCTTCGCTGCAGAGTACATCTGTGTATTAATGAGATGGAAATGATGTGGATGCATATGAATTTAATGTTACAGTCCAACCAGTGCAGGAAGATATGTGAGGACTTACTGTTGCTACATAAACACGTTCTGTAATGAACACAGTCCTTAGCTTTATTGGATTAATTAAATCTAATTTCATTGTTGTGATGTTTGGAACTCAGCCGATTCTCATTGGAGCGACTCGGGTCAGACCACCTGCTTTGAAATAAGTAAATCATGATTATGAAATGTTTTATCCCTCAGCACATCCTATTTATGTGACTGTGTGATTTGTATAGTCATCAAAAAAAAAGAAAAAATGGAAATGCTGATGATACAAGATTTTTAATGAAGCCAAAATAGGGGGAGAAAAGAGTTGATTTAAAGATGCTGAGGGGAAAATAAACTAAGAAATGATGGAAAACTGAAACTTACATTATTAGGAACAATACAATAAAGCAGGAACTGAACCATAAAATAGGTTGTGCTGACTAAATTTATTGATGGTGCATGTGTACAAAATGTAGGCCACAGGCAGACTTTATACACAAAGGAATCAATGCAAAGAAAGATGGAAACAATCCTTTTTAGTTCAGTGGTGAAGTTGTTTCTTCTGAAATCGGCTAAAACCTGCAGAACCTCACAACACAACCAGTCAAGAAAATTAGTCGAGGTTTTATACTTTGTTTCTTTGGGCTGTGATGGTAGTAATTATCTTATATTTATATTTATATTGGGCTTTACAGAGTATTGAGTAACATAAAATCCTAAAATAAAGTTAATAAAAATGACACACAAATCAGTGATGCCCTAAAAGCACTTTTGAAAGAGGTTTGTTTTGACAAATGATTTGAGTATGAATAGTTCTGGACTGGTTCAGGGTGGGACAGAAGTTGCATGGAGACGCTGTGACATATTTTGGTCCAACCATTAACATATTGAAGTCAATATGCAGTTGACTTAGAGAAAATTGGCCTAATCCGTCGTTTTACGTCAGTCCGTGAGAATAGAGTGGGTTGTGGATCTGATGGGGAAGTGGCTAAAAAGAAGAACATAAGGAATAAGACATTGAGAAAAGTGAGCACAGGGCCTTGGGGTTTGCCATTTTTTAATAGGACAAGATGAGGACACCGACATGTACTGGCAAACTATGCATTAACATGCCATCAGCAGGAAAAGAGATTTAACAGAAAGGCAGTTTATACGTGATGGATCTTCATCGTACACAATACCCTTTATTAGATTCATGCTTTACATTCTCCATGTATCTCCATATTGTCTCATTCGTATTATATGGATGCTGGAAAGTGCTTCCATTATTGCATTCTTCCTCTGAACTGTGGAGCTTTACTGAATGTCACGTTCGCTACAGGAAAATCCATCCTTGCGAGGTGAGTAATTTCATTGGTACAAAATGCATTAATTTCCCTGGCGAGGGTCAACAGCTTGGAGCTGCAGAGAAATTCCCCTGGAGCTTTACTTCAGAGTATGTCAGGAACTGAAAGGAAATCAGGAAAAATGCTGATGGTGGCAATTTCTTGGATGTGTCTCACCGGAGGTGCCAATAAAAGTTCACTGTTTCTAATACAAAAGATGAATGAAACGCTTTGGTTTTATAGGAGGTGTTGGTAGGACAGGACCACTCATTGTTATGATTACACACTAAGTATTTGGGTTGAATAACATTTACAAAGTGAGCAGTTTGATTTTAATCGGAGTTTCTTGTTGGACTTTTTCCAGTTTTTCACGGTTAATTTAGTTTGCTCTTAATGTGGCCTGAATATTAAAGCTGCAGCAAAGAAATAAATTCTGTTTACTGCATTAAGATCACATTAGCGTCCTCCTTTAATCTCCCTCTTTGAGAGGGGAAATGAGCCTTGTTGCTGTGTGGATTGAACAAACTGACAGATGTTTAGCTAAATCAGTGCAAAAAAATTATAATGGTCCATCAGTGCTCCAGCTGAAGCAAATGTTTTCTTACCCAATCATTCTAAATCTTAATAACAAGTTTATTATTCAGCTTTCTGCAGAGGAAGGCCTAATTAGTATCAGGAAACAGTGCTGATAGGAACTTTCGTGCAAATGTTTAGAAGGTGTGTTCAGGTTCTTGAGTCACATCAGGGAATTTAGCAAATTAACAATTTTTCAAAATGTCAAAGAGTGAGAGACGGGCAGATTTCTGCATCATAAATTATCAAAATCTGCTCAGTTTCTTGTCACACTATCTGTATGTAGCACCTTTTTAATTTTTTGTTTCCCTGTTGCAGTATTGTAGAATTTACACATACTCTATTTACAAATCACTTGGGAACAAAGCATTTCAGAGAGTTTTTTCCTTTTGGTTTTGGTTTTGCTCACTGGGGTGTGGTGGAGCTTTTCACAGTGCTCAGTGCTTAGGGGAGTATGCACAGTGTAGGAGCTGCAGATCTGCTGGAGCTCAGCATGTGGGAAATCTGGTGTGCACCATGCAGCAGGAGGCAGCAGCCAAGTAAAGCCTGGTGAGCTGCACACCGACAAGAAGAAACTCCATGGTATCCAGCTCGTTGCATTTTGCGGTTTCTTTTTCTATACTTGCTCCTGAATGACTACCACAACATTTTGGATGAATAGCTAGTAGAAGAGTTTCTTCTTCTCATGGACAAATGGACTGTTAAGCAGCAGGAGCACGAATTGTACATCTACTATGCCATGGTTTTCACATTACTACCACAAGGTTTTAATGCACAACATGAGGTAGCGGATACATGTGAACGGGGAGAAAAATTAATGCCTGGTTTCCAAAACCTTTGACTAATAAAAAGTGTGGTGCCAGTTTATATTTTACCCTCTTGAGTCAAAAACTCAATATATGTGCTTTATATCGGTATATTGATTTTAAAAAAATAAATCTATGAAGAATTGCCAAACTGGTGGTGTGATCTTAACTGTTTTCACTCCATGTAATGCTTATTTTATTTTATTTTTTTGTCTTTTTAAGCAGTAAAGAGGCACAGCGGCTAAACCTGAAACGGCTGCTGTGGAAGCTACTCAGCAGGTTGTTGCTAGGTAACCAATGAGTACGTGAGCCACCAGTCTAGCTTAGATCGCTGTGAGAGGTTGAGTGGCTAAAGGCTTTCCTCTGTCTACATCTCCCAGAATGCTGTGTGGTTCTGGATCGGAGTTCAGTGAATATTCTACATACTGAATATTCTATCAGATTATCTATAGACACCAATCATGTCTATCGTGATCTATATTGTTATTGATTTATTGTCCAGTCCTAAAAGTTGGCATTACCACTGTTAGCTGCAGTTACAGCATTAAGTCTTATGGAATACGTCTCTACTGCATGATTCTGCCGCTGCCATGTTTCACTGCTGAGATGGTGTGATTAGGGTCATGGTCAGAGTTTTGCATTCATGTCAGGAAGTTCCTAGTAGTAAGGTTCAGCTTGAAATGTTAGCAAGCTAAAGGAGCTGACAATCTCCATAATTTTATTTAGAAAATGTTGATCCTGACCTTTACTTAGAAACCTGCAAAAGGTCATCAATTCCAGTAACACTGCCGTTTCTTACCCAAAATGATAAAACAGTAACTTTTCTGTAATTTGGGAAACCTTTGCGTTATCTGCTCAAAATCTCTTTTGCCTAAGTAATAGAAAATGTTTCCTTTTAGAAAATTTATTACATAACTGTACTAACCTCCAACTTCATGTTAAAAATACCTCACTGATACTGAAAACTGTTAATATTCAGGCTTCCTTCCTCTTGAACAGCGTTCCTTCCTAATCCTACCCTAATGGCACTTGGCATGGAGTGTTCACAGATCAGGAAAACGTAAGATGTTTGCATTTTTCCGGTTAACTGATCAGACTGAAAACAGTCCTAATCCAATCAGCATCTTTTCATTTTCAAGACAGTGCCAGAATAGCTTTTAAGGGGACGTATTGTACAAAATTAACCTTTTGCATGTTTTTGTACCTCCATTTGGGTTTCTGTTGCTTCTAAACCAGCCCAAATGCTTAAAACCCCCCAACAAAAATAAAGTTTTTTGGCAATAAGTTTATTTGGTGTCTGGAAAATGACCCGTTTCAAAAACCTCCGGAATGTGACATCACAAATCAGCAGGCACTATCCCTCACCTAGCAACCTCAGCGATGTGCAATCTGTTACCCAGCAACCGAAGCAGAGCTCTAGCACGTTTGGTCAGCTGGTTTTACTGCTGTATGCGTTGTTCAAAAAGACAAGTGTTTTTGTTGCTGCATTCTTGTTGATTGTGCAGGAGGCTCCACGTCTGCTTTTCAAAGGTGTGCAGTTGTATAATTGCTCATCTATTCGCAGCTATTTTCACTTGCCAGTGTAAACATTGAGTTTGGGGGCGTGGCCGGCAGCAGCTTATTTGGATTTTAAAGTGAGAGAATGAGCTTAACCAGCTCATTCTGAAAGGAGTTCAAAATATGCAGAACTGAGCAGAATAAGATCTAAGAATGATTGGAAATGTAATTAACATGCTTAGGCCTATCCTAACCTCTTTTTGGAAGCATAATAAGTCACCTTTAATAACTCATAATGTTCCCATTGCAGAGCTATAAATATATTGGGTTTAAAATGAATTAACAGCTGACTGCAATCTGCAGTTTTGTCTTTGCATGTCCTGACCTTCTCTCAGGGGGGCGAGCCTCTCCTGTCTGAACGTGAAAACTCTTTCAGACTCATTGTCATGTTTGATTAAGTTCATCATATTATTCTGGATGATCAACGATGACATGAGTTTGAGAATCAACCGATCCCAGGGAGTCAATGTTTAAAAAAATAGAAGGATGTGCCGCAGAATTAAAACATTTTAATCATAATCCATAATGATTATGTCCTGTTACTTTGTTTCTTCACTGTTATTTGCATGGGATCATTAGTGCAGCACACATAAAGACAGCATCACATATTTCTACTGTTTTAATCATAGTGCTGCCTTGCAAGGCTTGAATGTTGCCAGGACAGCACATTCATCCTGCGGCTTCCCTAGAGCCGCCTCTCTGATGATAAATAAGCTGCAGAGCTGTTTAAGTTGGGATTCAGACCGAAGCATCCAGAAATAGTCGCAGAAGAAATGGTGTAACTCTGTCAGGTGGCGTTATTATGGAACTGCAACGTTTCCTGTGTGTGCTGAAGACGTCTTTTACTATCTCATGTGTGCTGAATTACTCCGCTCTGAGCTGCGACGCAAAAGAGGTGTTGGAGGACAAGGGAAGCATCCGCTTGATTTAGCTCTGCTGTGTTTAAGGGTTGAAACCAGCCTGTTAGTTAGACGTGTTCACCGTGTGCACAGTTATTAGGCGGGCCTTATTTTTGAGGATTATTCTTATTAATCGCCAAATACAGCGCTCTTCATTCAAAATGTTCAAACCTCAAAGTAAAAGGGAGATTTTGGCTTTTTAAAGAGAAGAAAGCCAAAACCTCACTATGCACTCAATTATTGGGGAAGAATTCTTACGTAACTAAATTAAAAAACTCACATTTTTCCTTCTCTGTTTTTTATTTTAATCTAAGTGAAAATTGTAAACAGTAAGCATTTCTGACTTAAAAAAATAATCAGTGACCATTGTAGCCCTCTCAATTCTTTTCAATAACTCAATCTGTTGATGGTCAACGTTTTGTGTAGCAGCAACCACAGCAGGTCCAATAGCCAGCTAGTTGTTGGACCTGCTGTGGTTGAATATAACAGAACTGGAAGACAATGGCTTCCTGGTTGCTTCACACTTGCTTGTTCTCTAATCCTTTGACGGTTAATTTGCATCTTTTTGTTCTCAACACGTTTCTTACAACCCTGTTGACTATTTTCAACAAAATGTTTAATTGTTCTGTGATTATGCCTCAATGTCTTAGTAATCTCAAGAGTGCGTCATCCCTCAGACTTCTGGAAATGTTTGACTTTTCGCAGTTAGTTACATCTCTCTCTTTTTTGGCTCATTTTGAGTGAAGACAGAAGCTGTCTAATAGTCATGTACAACCTGACGTGGTGCGTTGACCTCCTTAGGCCACATCCTGCCTCATTACAGACACACATCACCTGCTATTCCTAAATTTTATCCAACTTGGAGTTAGAAAATTTGCCTACTAAATTGTACACACAGAGTACACTTTCTGATTTGAAGAAGACTGAGAACAAAATGGTTACATGAGGGTTTTTCCAGAAGAGCAGTGGCTAATGAATTTAGCCTTTCCTCTCTCTGGATCTGCTGCTTTCCCAGCCAAAGGTCTCTCTGTCTGTGCTCACAGGAAACCTGATGGTGTCTTTGTGTCGGCGAGAACCATGCAATCACCGCCCCATTCATTTGAACATGTTGCAAATTTGCAGTCATTAACTCTTCACACGGTGTAATTAATCACTCTCACCCAGTTAGCAAAATACGCCTGTTGTTTCCCTCCCTGCCTAAAATGACAATGAGCTTTAGTCTCCTCATACGGCTTCTTTTCGCTTGTCGTTTATGTGAGAGCAACGACCGCCGTTTTGTGTCTAGATTCAGATGCTGATGCTGAAGATCACTTTTTATTTGCAGGCAAATTACAATCGAGGAAGGTGAGCAGAGGGCTAAAGAGCTGAGCGTCATGTTCATCGAGACCAGCGCCAAGACGGGCTACAATGTCAAACAGGTGAGAATTTTCCATCAAATAAAACCCAGAATATACTTACATAGTGCTAATCTTTCTCAGGACATCATGGTCAAGCAATTATTTACTCCATTAAAATGTTAATGGTCACCCCACTGTTGCCAACTCACCGACTTTTGTGCTATATTTGGCTGGATTTCTGACCAAAACAAATTATCGGCCACAATCGGAAGTCGGGCTTTTTAAAGATGAGTAATCGCCGATCGGCCAGAAAACTGCAATCTGTTCACCCCTATTTTAAATCAATGGCAGTTTTTTTGGAAAGATAATATTGTTTCAGTGTAAATATTAACAAGACTGAGTCATATTAAAAGGCCACAACTCGTGTAAACTAAATGAAGTTTGTGTCACAAAGTGGTTCCTAGTAGCTGTAGATTGGTGGACTGAAGCTGTCGTGGCTGTTTATGTATTACTACATCATAAAAATGGAGGAAAGTTGGGGAAAGTATAACTAATTACCTCCCTCCACAATCTGCAGTGGAAATAAACCTTTTGTACAGGAAACTGGAGCATATTTACAAATGCTTCCCTCATGGTGGAGTAGTTACATTAGTACTGTTTTTTCCCCCAGACGTTCTTGGTTGAGAGGACTTTGCTTTTTTGGAGGGTTTTTTCCCCTCTGATTTTCTTTGCTGTGCAGCTGGAGGGATTTTCACTCCTCATTTTTTTGTTTTAGGTAGCTATGATGTGGCAGCCATGGCAACAAGGTGTTTTTTTTTTTTATTTGACTGAATTGTAGATGGACGAGTCAAACCTTATACAAATTTTTCTTTTCCACTGTTCAAATATTCTCTACATCACAGTTTGGGATTTGTGAAACCTTTCTTCAATATGTGGTAAACAAAAATATGACAATTTTTCCATTTTAACAAAAATCTGGCTAAAATCTCACCTTACAAAAACTCAGTGTGGTGTTTTGATCCTTTAACAAATGCTGGAAATTACTGAAGGAGGGGCTGAGTTGATTTAAATTTGTCTTAACACTTTTAGCTTTCATTCCGTTTTTTTCATTTGTCTAGATGTTCTTGAACCGCTGAGCTTCCTGGACGGTTCAATACCCTGAAACCTCTGATGTTGTGAACAATTCATTTGTTAACCCTCCCACTCTTTGCATGAAGCCGTTACTGATCTGGAGAGCTCCTTCAGTAATAGACATCCCCAAAGCACAAAAAAACGTTATCGTAGATCTTTCTTACTTATTGCTTATTGAGTAACCTAACAGAACCTAACAGAACTCAATGTGTTTACATCCCTGCTGGTATTTGCAAAAAGAGTTTTGCTCATTTCTAAAAATTATTTCTGCTGGTATTTGGGCATCTATGTTGCACAGTTTTATATTCCATTTATTGTAAATTTTCTGTTTGTTTTTTTTTTAACACATTTTGTTCTTGTAAAAATATATTCTACTCAGTTGCACATTACCTTGGATTGGAATCCAAGGTAATTCAGTTATTTTTGATGACTGAATTGTATATTATGTTATTTTACTGTTGCGCTGCAGTATATTATTCTTAGTTTATTTTTAAATACATTTTTAATACTTTTGTGTGACACTAAAGGATACTTCTGTTCTACTCCTCTTGCAGCAGTGTCGGCCATTGATGTGAAAGGAACTGCAGTTTTAACTTCCAGTTTCATTCTGCTCCCTTTGAGCGTTTGCTGCTCCCTGATTTGGTCGGACAGCCCACCAATCACAACGCCCTGCTCTCCTCTTAGCCCATTTCTGCAAGCTGAACTGCATTCGTTACCTAACGCTGAGGTTTCCATTATTCCATACAGAAACAGAAACAGAAGGCTCGTCTGGTTCAAGTCTGTTTCTAAACAGCTGATTGTTTTGTTGTTTTGTTTAAAGCAGCTGTTGTCTGCAGAATAAAGAACAAACCAGTGTAAGGAAGGCCGTGTTGTCAGTCTGTGGAAGGTGTTGATGGAAGGCGCCTCGCTCATCCTGCAGCAGCTTCAGACAGAGGAAGCCGTTCTTCACCTAAAACACCGAGCGTCACTCTGTGCAGCCGAAACAAAGGTCACAGTGCAGCTTCCAAAGGCTGCAGTGTCTCATTGTTTGTTTGGCTGGGTCATCATTCAGCAGACTGACATCGTGCCAGCAGAACCACAGCCTTTCTTCCAGATGGAAGATTAAAAATCCTAAATGTTTTTTTTATTATTTTTAATTCTAAGTAAATATGTCTGGATTAACAGTATCTCTGTTTGTTTTTCTGACTTCCAGCTGTTCCGGCGCGTGGCGGCTGCTCTTCCAGGGATGGAAAGTATGCAGGAAACCAGCAAAGAGGGGAGTATCCTTTGAAAAACCATGAATATGTTATAGCACAGTTACAAACAGTGAACAGAAAACATTTTTTTTAGTTTAAGTGTTCTCAGCCCCTTGAACTTTGCCACACTTTCTCACATTACAAACACTAAAGTATTTTATGTGATAGACCAACACGAAGCAGCACATAATTGTGAAGTGAAATGGGGAAAAAAAGGTTTTTTTAACATAAAAATTTTAATATTTTGTTGTATATTTTTGCCTGTACTTTGAGAAATGCTCTGACTGAAGAGCAATCAGTCAGAATGGTCTTCAGCTTGAAGAGCATTTGTTGACATCAAATGTTAAGTTTTGCCAAAGATTCTCAAATGCATTTCGGTCTGGACTTTGACTAGGCCAGTGCATCATGTAAATATGCTTTGGTATCAGTCACGCCATTGTATCCCTGACTGTGTTTAAAGCTGTATATCACCACAATAAATAATGTGATAAACGTAAGAAAGTTATTACATATGTGGGAGAAAGTATTGCAAAATGCATTGAAGGATTTTATGTATTTTTGCATCGATTTTTGCTTATTTAATTTCAGGTTATTTGAGAACATTTTCTCATTTTTGTTGGCATTAAACCCTCGAATCACTTCGTTTCTATCTCACAATTATTCCTTGATTTGTGCTGGTCTGTCACATATTATCCCAATATCGGGTTTTTTGCCCTGTATTTTTGTACGGGGGAAAAATTTTGACGTCTGATTGCAGCAGCACGGCACTGTGAACGACCTGACAGAATTACATTTGCGATCTATTTAAATGCATGTCAGCTACCTGTCTAATTAAATAGGTTGTTAGGGAAAATCGTCTTGGTAACCGTCAGCTCGTCTTAGGTCGGGCAGCCATGTCTGTCCATTACAACCAGAGACCGCCTCAGAACAAGCCCTCAGGTCACACTGAAGGGACCAGAGCGTGAAATGTTCTGTTGGAGCGGCAGAACGCAGCCAAAGTTAAACCAGCTCTGGTTGGAAGGGAAGAATAAGTGGAGGTGATATGCAAAATATGCTCTTAGTGGAATAATATATGCCAAACAGAGACATTTTTTAACATGTTATTGGAGATAAATGGAGCAGCTGAGACGTTTTCTGCTTTAATTTCCATCAGTAACTAAAAGAGAAACCCCTGGCTCTGGGCTCCATTCCTGCTCCGTCTTATTTGGTTTAGTAATACTGTCAATGTTGCATTTTAATAAATATCTCTATCCTAAGCATCAGGTGTGAAACACGGCATCAATCTCCAAGGTTTATAATGTATTTGTGATGCTGTGAAACTGGATTTGGTTTCTTACAGATTGATCCTGTTTTTACCTTTTTTTGTCACAGTTTAAAGTTTCAGATTGTTTGGAATCTGACTTTGATAATCTGAGTAAATATATAAAGTAATACATATAAAAGAAAGGGGTGAGTGAAATGCGTTTATACTTCTGCTTACATTCTTTTCAAACAAATTAAATATATATCATCCTATTTCAATTTGTATCAAGGTTTGACATAAATGGGAAACTTGTTGTGATGAATGATGATACTGTTCTCTTAACAGTAGTAGAGTAACAGTAATGGCATAATAATGCAAGAACATTTAACACTGGAACTGAAAGACATTTTAAATATCCAAAATAAATAAATAAAACAGAAGCACCAAATAAAATGAGTTATGAAGTCTCTGTAAACAAAACTGTCCTAAAACAAGTGCTAGTTGAGACCAAAGCACCAGATTGAAGAGTTTTATCATCCAGTTTTTGGTAGAAAGAGAGAAAAGAGAAATAATAAATCATTCAAATGGAAATTATTGAGCTCATTATAATTTATCATGCGATTCATCGAGTTATTGCTTATTGCAACAGGCCTAGGAATAAACAAACAAAACATGTTAAACTACAAGAAAAATATGCGTTGCTCAAGAGCCAGGTTAATGTACCATTATTCTGGCACTGCCTCATATCAATACTTCAGTAGTATTAATAAATCAACAATAATTCTGTATGTTTTTGTCTTTTTGTTCCGTCTGTGAGCGCCAACCATTTGTTTCTGTGACTGTTCCTCCCCTGGGTGCAGCAGCTCTGCACATCCTCTACTCCTTAACCGCAGAGTTGCATCTCTATGGAAACTGTAGATGAGCTAGAAAATTGCTTGCGGTCGCGCCGCGCGTCATTACTCCTTCACTTTTAAGGGGTCTCCTGTTGTTGTCCCGACGAACACGGCAGCATTTATCTGCCTAAATCAGGCAGACCGCAGCGCAGCACGGGAACGCTGCTCCCGCATATCCCGCTGCTGCAGCGTTCCTGTAATTTACTTGTGAACTCGGCTCCTGCAGGAATAAACTTGGTAACCTACCAGACTTTTCCATCCACTGAGATCCACCTTTCATTAGTCTCAGCCAGCTGTTTTAGCTCCATCTCTTCTTTGTTTTTTTATTTTTATTTTTAATGTTGTTTTCTTCTTTCCCGGAATGAGAGGTGGAGGAGCGGTGACGGATGGCTGGTGATGACAGTTCCTCAGCAGCGATGCGTCTCTGCTGACACGGTCGCTCAGTGGAGCGGCTCCACGCACCAAACACAAACACACACGGAAGCAGGGAGGCTCCGGATTCAAAAGGATGAGATTTGATTTGAAGCAGAGAGCGGAGGGGTCCAAATCAGACGCCAGTTAGCACACGCAGCGTTTAGGAAAAGCAAAATCGGTGCATTTAAACTGGAGGTGGGAAGGGAGCGCGTCATGATGGATGTGCAGGCCTGAAGGTTTCTGGTTTCCGCTCTCTGCTTCTGAAAACAATTTCCTACCTAATGGTTGTGTCGTTAACCCCGCCAGGGTTTAAACATAGCGCCTGACCCAGATCAGCGCGGGGGGTCATCAGGGCTAACCAGGAAAACACTGACCAAATCAAAGGAACTGGCTGCACTAACAGTGTCCAGTGTGTTTAAAACTTTTCCACATTTTAGTCACAACCACAAACTGGAATCAGTCACTCCAATCCAGATTCACTCATTTGCTAATTTTGTGCGGCATTGCAATTTTCACCAGTTATCAAAATTTTTCCTCAATTCTGACCGATCGCCTTAACATTTAAAATGTAATTAATGTAATATAAAGTATAATGGCGCTAAGATCATAAAGTATAGAGTTAGACTGAATAGATCTGCCTTTATGGATCAGGCTCTCTGCCACCTCTACCTCATCTAGATTTTATTTTTTTTTAGCATATCAGTGCCGACACAGACAGTAATATCCGATTGTTGCGTCTCTAATATTAACTACTTTAAAATCCTGTATTTTCTGGAAAGATGAAGTAATTAAAACTTTTTTGTAAGCTCGTATTATGGCAAATTAAAAACTTTTTTAAAAATGTGCAACTTTGACTGCAACTATTTTAAACTAGACTAGACTTGGACTCCCAGTCGAAGACTCGAGTCTTAAACCGTTTTTAATAAAGAGGGAATAGAAGTCGGTATGTGAATGACAGACTGCAGCTGTTTTATTGTGAAAGGATGAGCTTGATTAGGAGCCGGTGACATTGGTGGATTATGGGATGTTAATGGCTCATAACAATCTGCTCGTGTTCGCTATAGCTTCATAATAATGGTTACATTAATGTCTCTCTGTGTTAAATGGCTTTGGATTTAGAAATCATAATAAACATAACTTACCCCTGACATTTCTCTCACTGCTAAGCAACTTTACAAAGATACTTCCAGCTAAAACTGACAAAATAAAAGCACTTCCTTCCTGTTTTTCTTTTGTTGTGGTAATTTATGCCTCATATTTGATCATCTTTGCTATTAAGATTGAAAACAGAGGTTTTAATGTGAATTTCCCAATATTATTAAAACTTATCCAGCTCATAGGGAGGAGAAAACTATTTAAACTTGGTGCAAAATATAATGGCGTTTTAAAATATGAAGGAAGGCTGGGATAAACAGGAGTTAGCCTAGCCATCATAAATAAAAAAATCTAAAAAATATATTAAAATTTCATTTCTTCTTTTTTTTATTTTTGGAGCATAAATGCCTACTATTACCGTTGAGGTAAAGATTACATTTTAACGATTTTCAAGATAATATACAATAATCTTTAGCTACATTTTTAGATACCAATTCAAATATTAAAGATAACTAAAAGGTTGCTAAATAATTATCAAGCGAAAGAGTACACTACAAAACACTAAATCTTACCAAGTATTTTTGTTCTATATTCTAGTGTAAATTTCTTTGAAATGAGACAAAACTAACTTATAAGCAATGTTTTAGCAAGATGAAGGAGATTGTTTAAAATCTATAAATCCTTAATATTGATGAATAACTTGGTTTCACTGGCAGATTATTTCACTAATGACATGTTATAAGTGAAATGATTTACCAGTGAAACTAGTACGTTTTATGAATATTAGTCAATTATTGACTTAAAATAAGCTCATGTCTTGCTGAAAAGTAACTTATAAGTTATTTTTTGTCTTATTGGAAGGATACTTCGATAGAATAATGTGTCAGTTTTAGTGTTTTTGCAGGGTACAGGTTTGGATTCCTGGCTGCGGTCATGCAGGGTCAGATGCCCCCAGGTGTTAAGATTTTAATAAGAAGTTTTATCTCAGTTGTGGACCAAAGACTTGAGACTTTACTTGGAAGAAATGATCAGTGAACATCTCCGGTTGAAAGGAATTGGTGAGAAATCTCTTTTGCAGTTTGCCACAAGCCAAGGTCATATGTAATTCATGTCCCTCTGAACAATTAAGCTCTGCTTTTTGTTAGTTTATCACAACAAAAAAATGGCAATTAAACAGAATGAGGATTGTGGAATAAGGTTAAACAGAATAAGTCGTGTCGTGTACCTGCTGTTTCACTGCAAAGCAGCATGATTTACATTCAGTTTGCCTTTCAGTCACGCTGGTTTACTCTTCGTCAGGTTCTGATCTGGGGAAAGTGCTTTAATTTGACAAGAAGATCCCATCTGGGATTTCACTATGAACCAGACTACTCCAGCATGCAGCAAACACCTGCAGCTTTACTCAGGCAAACAGAGGAAAGAAATCAAATGAAGGCCTGAAAGCAGGAGGAGCAAAAAAAAAAAAAAATCCAAAACACAAATGTACACATTTCATTTCATTTGAAGCTGCTCATTTTTTCCCCTCTTCCCTTCATGGATTAGTATGATATAGCTACTTCATAATAAACATATTCATCACTGTATACTTTTGTATAAATTCACATTTCTATCGCTTTGTTTTGTGTTTTTAATGTAAAAACTAGCTCAACCGAACCTCTCTTCCACTCTCTTGACACAATTGCTCCGACAAAACTACTCCTTAGATATTTCAAATCGTCTTGAGCCGGAGCCACAGCCTTTACCAGTTATGCTGACCTCTAAAATATTCATGGCTGACAAGGCTCATTTGGTTTGGTGATGTTGGTAGCTGACACACGCGCTCCCATCCTCCAGCTGGGGCGAGCCGGTCCACGCGGGAACGCTCCGGCACACACCGCGTTAAACCGCTGCCCTTCAAATGACATCATACCACCAGGCGCTGCACTGTAAAACAGCGGGAACGAGACACTGGGACTGTTTGGATCTAGTTTGCACACAACATGTAGGCCATTAATAAGAGGTTGCTGCTGCTGTACCTTCATGTTTACTAAGTCTGGATTAGCCAGGATGTGCTTTTAGTGTCTCTAAGATGAAGTTGAAATAGCACTGTGCTTTTTTTATTATTATTATTTTTACATCCTTGGTTCATTAGCTAGGCAATTGTTCCACGGTGGCTTAAGCCAGGATTCATTCAAAGTTAATGTCTCCATCATAATACGGCAGACGGACTGGGCTGCGTCACTTGGACGCTTCCTCTTTGTCCAAAAAATTGTTGTGAGGAAAGAATAAAAATAGAACCCTATTTATCAATAGAACCCTATTGTGTTTTTGCATTACACTGCAAAAACACAAAATCTCACTAGTTTTTAGTGAAAATATCTTGGTGAACATGAAATAAGACAAAACCAACTTAGAAGTAACTTTTCAGCAAGATATAGGAGATTGTTTTAAGTCAATAATTCCTTAATATTAATGAAAAAGTAATGATTCCACTGGCAGATTTTTTTCACTTAACATGACTGTTTCAATTGAAAAAAATCCTACCAAGTATTTGTAGCCTAGTTTCTTGTGCAAACATCTTAACACAATGGAAACGAGACTAAACTAAGCTAGAAGTAACGTTTCAGAGAAATATAGAAGCTTGTTTCACAAGCCAAGGATTCCTTAATATTGATGAGAAAGTGCTAGTTTCACTGGAGGTGGTTTCACCAGGGGGAAAATGTCTTGTTATAAATGAAATAATCTGCCGGTGGACCAGCATGTTTTCACCAGTTAAGGAATTTTGACTTAAATCAAACTCCTATATCTTTCTCCAAAGTTACTTATGAGTTAGTTTTGTCTTCTCTCTAGAGACTCTAGAAACCAAATACTTAATACTTTGTGTTTTTTGGAGCGTAATATTGTTGCTTTGCAGAAAGAAGTTCCAGGGTTCAAACCTCAACCTGGGGTCTTTCTGTGTAGAGTTATAATGTTCTCTCTGGGTACTCCAGCTTCCTCCCACAGCTCAAAAACAGGAATGTTCATTTAATTCCTCTCTCTAATTTCCCCTTCAGTGTGCGTTTGTTTGTTATACCTTGTGGGGACCATTTTCCTGACATATACTACGTTGTGGGGACCCACTGCTACTTGTGGGGACCAAAGCCTGGTCCCCACAAGGGGAAATGCTGTTTTTGGGTCAGGGGTCAGATTTAGGACTAAGGTGTGAATTGAGTATGGGTTAGGGATAGGGTTAGGTATGTAGGGTTAGGATTAGGATAAGGTTTAGGCTGTAGAAATGAATGGTAGTCGGTGGAAAGTCCCCACAAAGATAGCCACACAAACGTGTGTGTGCGTGTGTGTGTGTGTGCGTACGCATGGTTCCAGTCTGCCTCTGTGACGGACTGACGACCCTCCATGTTGTAACCCACCTCTCTCCTATTGATTGCTGCAGATAGGCACCAAACCCGCTGTGACTCTGCACAGATTCATGCAGAATCTCATTGGTGAATTATTGGAATGTTAGGAAAAGGCGCCATCTAGTGGTTGGAAACTTGCACTGCAGCTAGTGTTTTAGTGTATTCTTTTTCAAGCTGCCTATCGTCAAAAAGTGAATTTATTTCATTCAATTCAAAAAGTAAAACACACTCCATATAGATTTGTTGCATATAAAATGATTTTCTTAAAGTGCTTCTGATAATTGTGATGATTTTGGTCCACAGAGTATGACAGGGTGTCAAACTCCAGTCCTCAAAGGCCACTGTCCTGCAGTTTTTCGATGTGCAACAAGTAAAAAACACCGGAATCAAATGGCTTACTTACCTCCTTATTGTGTAGATCGGTTCTCCAGCGTCCTGCTAATGACCTAATTGTTCTGTTCAGGTGGTGCAGCAGAGGCACATCTAAGGGTTGCAGGACACTGGCCATCCAGGACTGGAGTTTGACGCCTAGAAACCCAAAATTTCAGTTTCTTAGAAAACTAGAACACTTCATAAGATCTATTAAAAAAAGATTTTTGTGAAACAGAAATTTGTGTTTACTAAAATGTATGTCCATGTATAGATTGTTTTAAATCAATAATTCCTTAGTATTAATGAAAAAGTACTGATTCCACTGCCCCAACCAATACCTTGTTGGGGCTCCTTTTGCAAGAATCGCTGCATCATTGTGTCCAGTAATGGAGTTGATCAACCTGTGGGGCCGCTGAGGCGTTCAGGGCCTGCAGTTCATCTGCACTGTTGGCTCCAGTTTGAGAAACACTGATAAGCAACTATAAATACTTGAAAAGTCACTCTGTTTAACATATCTGAGTTTTAATGATTCATACAATGTCCTGTCGACCTGCTTGCTTGGCTTCCTTAATAATATTTTTCAGTGATCGACATAAAGTTGGACAAACCCCAGGAGCCCCAGACCACTGAAAGCGGCTGCTCCTGTTAGTGCTCCTGGTTCCTCCATGGATCTCCATCATCGACGCCACACGCTTTGTTACGTTGCTTCCCATTGGTTAACCCTGCTGTTGACTTTGCACGTTCAGATCCCGGTTTCCTCACCCGACCACTGATCATCGGTTGGAACTAGCAATATGTGAAATTGGGTCTACTTTAACAAAAATGCCACACAAAAAGAAGTAAAGAAAAAGTTGTATGATTTGGTAAAATTTCCCCCAAAAAAAACCCCTAATCTGAGTAGATTTTCTTCTCCCATGTGGAAAAGTAAAAAGCTTTCTCTTTTTTTTTTTTCATATTTTTTTATTACAAGGTGGATCCCTCTGGAAGTGTTTTTTCTTTATCTACTTTAGGAAAACGACAACATGTCTGAGAGCCTGAAGAACAGACCAGACCGTATTGTGTGCGACGACGATTGTGGGCAATCACAAAAAAAATATGTTTTCAGCTTTATCGACTATTCTTCAGTATCTCAGAGCTAATTACAGAACAGCCAATCACAGCCTTCCTGCCTGTAGCCCTGCTGTTATCCTCACATTTGTATTTCAGACGTTACGGATCAATCCGAGCTGTAAAGTCCAGAGTATGTAATGCATGCCTAGTTGTAAAGCATAGGTACTGTCTACCTGTGTACACGAGTTTGAAAAATGTAATATTCCACCAGTGACTTGATTGCACAGCGTTCTAAGAGCTGGGTTTGTATACTTGACTTCTGACGACCTTTTAATTTTATTTTTGTTTTAAATTTTTTGCCGTGCGTGTGTGTGTGTGTGTGTAAATTAGTGCTTTCTGTATGGACGGGATTAGAACGCAGTTCCACTGAGGGCCACTGCCATGTCACTTCACTCCCGCCACATTCCGGCTCTCTTTAAGGACACCTTGGGTCTGTATGTCCAGATTGTGTCCGTCCAGCTGCTGTCACACTGTGGGAGAATTATGTGTTTAATGATGATCTGTGTATGCAGATCGCTGTAAACGAGCTGCAAAGAGTCCAACCCTCTGCTTTTGAGCAGACGGACCAACTACACCCTTAAAACGTTGTTCTTCTGTTTCCTCACCGACTAAAGACTAATTTGCACATGTAGACCTTTCAGGTTATTATGAAGTTGGGGGACGCTTCATTCTAATTGTACAGTCGCTTAATTCGAAGATGTGTCGGATCGTTAAAGAAACTGTCGCATAACGTGTTTCCATGTTTGTTTGTTTTTCCCTGCTTGTGTTTGAGGTGAATGAAAATGTTGGCATTATGGACTACTTCTTTCCTCCTTCGGGGCCAGTTATCATAACGTTCTGGTGGTGAAGTCGGCCAGTGCTAAGAACACTACTTCGATTTGATGTGTCTTTGATGTGAAGTCTTTACAGCACTTTTGCAGAATGTGTTTTAGATATAGAGTGAAAATGTAAACCGTTAAAAGGAAATGTTCATTGTTAATTTCCATACAATTTGGAGTAGTGTGTCCTAGAGTAGAAGCGTTGGTTTGGGAATTGTTTTCACACATCTATATATGGAGCACACTTCTAAAACAAGCTCTAACCAACATAATGAGCCAAATAGTAAAACAGCTGGTTAAAATATTGCAGGAAATGTTCAACAGAATACAAACATACCAAACTAAAGTGCCATTGGACTTCCCTTGACATGCTAAGAGGAAGCTCTGTGTGGGTCCATTTTCCAGCAAAATGTTCTTGGTTCCTTGTAAGAAAGGCACTCTTAACAAATAACTCTAGAGTATTTGTTTTTCAGATTGAAGTTTGGAGATGTTTGGTGATTGTATTTAAATCCTGAATATGGCAGAGTCCACCTTTATTTGTTGACGGCCCATTTCAACATTCCACAGAGATGGACTGAGGGACGTAAATGGGATCTTTGCGTGTTGGAGCAGGGGCCGGGGTGGTCTCCCTGCTGATTTTTGTGATTGTACTATCACAGATCAGTGCATCAAACCTGATTACTGCTGACCTGGTTCTCATTCACACTGTACAGAGATCTAGCATGTCTCTCCAAATGGTTAATAAAGATGTCTTATTACCAACCTTCTGCAAAAGTGTCTTTTGTACTTTTTCCTTTGCTCATCATTTGATTCGATAAAATGTTTGTTTCTCAAATTAAAAACCTAACCTTATACTAAATATTACCGTCATTACTTAGAGGAATATGCACTCTAACAATGGGAACCAACAACCTGCAAGTGTGAACATGCAGAGGAACCGTAGTTTCTGTCCCGACTCAGTAAAACTACCCAGTTTCAGTGAGAGTAATACAACCAGATATTCAGCTTCCCTATTGGCCAACACCAGAGTAACCCATAGACCAGTCACAACATAAAAATGGAAAATTAGGTTTATATGTCCAGCAAAATCATAACACTGATGATCTTATATTCTTTACTTTGCTTGCTAATTTTAGGAATCAATTGTGACATGAGTCTTTAAATTAGAACGATTAAGTTTTTTTGTATTTCCTTCAATTAATGTGACCAATAGATGTTTTATGACTAATATTGGATAAAATCCCAATTTGGTAGTTGCTTAACAAACAGAAAATATGAATAGCTTAATTTAAAATGCATTAACATTATATTCTTTGTTACAAGAAATCTTTCTAAATAGTCCAACTGGGTCTTACAGTTTCCTGCTAGCTTATAGCAGCACACATGTATCTTTGTTTTTATTTACTGAAATATAATTCAGTGCTGTAGTTTGTCATGTCAAACATAGTAAGAAACCAAATTTTATTTAACTTGTTGGAAGTGTTTTTTTTTTTTTTTCTAGAAATGCAGATACAGTTTAGTCACTAAAAACTTTCATGCACGGCTCTATATTTTCTGCTCTTGTTAGGTCACAAAGTTAATTCCTCAGAAGTAAAGATTTTCAATACTAGTGAGGACACATCTTAACAAGGACAGTAAAATGTGCGGAGAATCCTCAGGGGATTATACAACATTATAAAAATATATTTTCAGAATATATTTTTAATTGGAATTGGAAGAAGCTAGTCGGCAAAAAATCTATAGTTAATCCACCCGAAAAACAAAAATGAGACAGATATGGGGTGTAACTACTTCAGGGGATATTTGGAAGAAAGTGTAACATAAATGTGCGTTTTGTGTTTATCATCAACATCCGCATTTTTGAAAAGGCTTATTATCAGCCACCTGTCATCAAAACACTTTATTCGTATTTCTTTAGTTAAAGCTATAAAAAAAATGTACCAAGGATGACAAACAGGAAATCTAACATGAGAACTAAGAGATGATTCCCAAACAGCTGCTGCCTGTTCCAGTTTCCAACCCAGAACAGTCTTGTGGCAGAGCGCTGTGGCCGCAGCTATGGCTGCTCTATGAACACATTCTTACTAATGAACCACTTGAACAAGAATAAATACACTGACAAGATCAACTAAACCAGCATTCTATTCATGCATGACAGCTATTGCTATCTCCTGCAACAATTATTTGACCTTGAATTTAATTTGATTTCTGAATATTGTCTGATGTCTGCTGCACATGGTAAACACTTTAAAATTCAATTTGTCTCATTAGAAGAAAGTGCAAAGAAATTAGGAGTGACTGAAAGTCGTCTTAGAAGAATCTTTGGAGTTGCTGCAGTGTCTGAAGATTATTCAAAAATTTCAGGAACTGTATTGATTATAACATTAATTTTGTAAGTGACTTTTTAATACAACAGAGGAGATAGAAACGTTTTCTTCTTATGGAAAACATAAATCTGGAACAACTTTCCTCCTCCAGGACGAATAAAGAAATAAGCCACTTTGATGTGACTATTGTTATTGTCTTAACTGTGCTTCTTTATTTTCCTTTTATTTTTGAGAACCTGGGTTATAAGGTTAGCTAACCTGTTGCAGTGAGAAGCTCTGTTTGTTTGCCATCAGGTGCTGCTCAGCTGTATTGTTCAGCCACAGACATTGTAACTGTGTGGATTAAGCCTCCCTACACAGGAATGTATATTACCTAACATACTTAGCAAACCCTGGTAAATGTTTCCTCAATGTTGTTTCAAAGATTTCATTGCTGGACTTCCTGTTTGGCCTCACCACTACCTGAATTTGAATTTGTGTGTGTAGATCATTAAACTTTCATTTAATTTTATTTATGTATATCTGGAGTTTGCTTACAATGGACAGTTTTATTTTATGGATACCAATGATTAAATGAGACATACTTTGAATAAGTCTGATGCTAGATGGCAGAATATTTGTAACAGAAAGTGTTTGTAACATCACTGGGAGTTCCTTCCTTCCCAGTTCAACTTTAATCCTAATTATAAACACAATAAGTAACACACGACGAGTCAGGAAATGTGTTGTGAAACTGAAACTCTTGCATGTCCCTGCAGGTTCGCCTCCTGGAGATGATCTCCAACGACGCTCAGGTTATACATTCAGCTTTTAAGTAGAAATAATCGATAAAATAATGTTAGTGCTATGATAACACTCGTTTTACAGGGATATATGAGGCTTTGTAAAAGTATTTAAACCTCACAAAGCTGTGAAGTTGTTGGAGAACATTAGCCTAGGTAGTTATGTCTAAGAAAATTAGTATATGATGAAAATGATTTTTTGTCACACAATACCTGCATTATATTAATAGATTGATAGCGCATGGAATAAAATATCATAAGCCTTTTCTCTTGTAGTTTGGATTATTGTAGCTTGCAGAGAATGAAACCCCAAAATTGGGTGTTTCAGAGAATTAGAATATTGTGGAAAAGTTAAACGTTGTCAAAACCTAGTGAGCCCATTTAATTCTAAACATGTTCTCTGTGGACCGGCAGAACAAGCCCCAAATGCTAAAGAAGCTGGTTGTTCAGAGTGCTGTATCCAAACATGTTCGTAGAAAGTTGAGTGGAAGGAAAAAAGTGTGGTAGAGAAGGGTGCGAACACTAAACATACAATCAGGACAATAGAAAGGGTGCCAAACTCATCTTCATTGACCATGAATATCCTCAAAGGGCCGCTTGTGACAAAATTACCCGTTAGCAAATAGTTTAAATATTACAGTGTCTGTGTGTCAGAAAATGACCAAATTGCATCCATCCGTAACATATTTTCACAATAATGTAATTTGGTCCTATACAGTTGAAAACTGGTCGGAGTTGACTGATAAAATAATATTTAAGCGTGTAGCTGTTATCTTAAAACTTCAATTTATGTGACCCTCTAAATTGTAGAGGGCCTCATTAACAGCTGTGGTGGGCCGGATTTGGCCCGCAGGCCTTGAGTTTGACACCTGTGGTTTAGATCTCGCACATTTAATCCCAAATAAATCACACCACCACTGAGGTTTACGGCTTTAACATGAAAACATGGAGAAAAGAGAATTGAAAGGCTCAGTCAGATTAATAACAGGTGTTAAAGCGGGACTGTCTCTTTAAGAGATCTGCAGCTGAGGCAGCCTGCTGTTTGCTAAACCAGTGGGACGACTAACGGATTCCTTACTGTGCTGACCTTAATATGACTGAGGCGAAACAAATTCGTGCTGAAACAAGGACTCTGGAGTGAGACGTGTGTGTGTGTGTGTGTGTGTGTGTGTGTGTGTGTGTGTGTGTGTGTGTGTGTGTGTGTGTGTGTGTGTGTGTGTGACAGCACACTTCATAACAACAGAACCCTCCAGCACAGACACAGGCAGGCCGGGGGAACGATGGGCCTTCCCTTCAAAGTGACGATCCAGTTCTCTGATGTCATTTAACGTGGAAAATTTGCCAGATGCTCGATGAATGAAGATTATAATCCACTTTCATGGCTGACTGGGTGTTTTATGCAAAGCTTTTTTTTCTGTTGTTGTTGTGCATAAAGTTCCAGTCACATTATCATATTCATGTTCTGACTTAATACTTCAGGAAAGAGTGGAGTTTTCAAGCTGGAGTTTATGATTCCTTAAAATCACAAAGAAAGAAATAAAAAAAAAAACAAATGTGGAAAAGAAATATTTTAAAAATAGTTTAATTACAAACTCTGTCCACAAACTGTCATAAATAAAGAAAATAATAATAAGTTATGCTGAGTGATGAGGAGCGGCCCATCTGCTGTGAGGGGGGTTGGGGGCGTTAGCCGGACTGGGACAGCTGAACTAAATCCCACTGCACCAGCTGGGAGAATTAAGCCTGGATGAAATAATGGGAAGACCTTCAGCTGAGGACAAAACCCGATCATCAACAAATGGATGATCGGGTTGCATTTCTCAGAAGACGTCGTCTGTTGAGAGTCGGCGCCAGGATTTCATTTCTCTAAATGAAACAAAAAAAACAAAACACAAACATCTTCAGTCACTTTCTCTCCTCTCAGAGTCCGTTCCAACGACCGTCCTGGAAGTGAAAACTCACACGCTGTTGCTGCTGGGGACGACGGTCTCCCGGTGCGGCTTGGTCCAGCTGAACCTCCGGAACAGAGCGGGCAGCCTGAGGCGCGCCGGGGCCGGCCTCCGGGAAACGCTGAGGAGAGGAGAGGAGAGGAGAGGAGAGGAGAGGAGAGGAGAGGAGAGGAGAGGAGAGGAGAGGAGAGGAGATGAGANAGAGGAGAGGAGAGGAGAGGAGAGGAGAGGAGAGGAGAGGAGAGGAGAGGAGAGGAGAGGAGAGGAGAGGAGATGAGTTTCCTGTGGCAGCGTGCGGCGCTGCAGAGCTCAGGCGCTAACGGGACGTCTGCTGCAGCTTAGCACCCACATGCCACCGCCTCGGTATGTGAGGAATTCCTAAGTTTATTCCTGAAGCTCGCACAGGGCTGCAGCTAGCGATCGATTCAGTAATTGATTATTCTGACGATTGGTTGGATTTTTTTTTTAAATTGGCCCTTTCTGCAGATTTTTCCTAAAATCACTTCAACCTTCTTTTTTTTAAACAATAGTAGAAATACATTAAAAGATGCAAATAAATAAACAATTCAGTTCATTTTAAAATCAAAACAAACATGTTATTGCCTAAAATGTAACAATGTAGCATTCCGTTAGCATGTTTGATTATTTGTAGCAAACGATGAGTCTGCAGCTGAAACTTTAACCCTTCTACTCAACTTAACATTGTTTTCGTTGTTGTTTTTTAACCTAATTTGAACTGGATAAATTTAAAATTATGTCATTTGAGGAGTTGTGGTTAGAACATATTTACAAAGTTTATTTTTTTAAATCACAGATTCAAAATGTGATTTAAGCTGTAATCAAGTTACAGCTCAGAGTAACTTAATTACTCTGAGCTGTTCTTTCTGCAGTCGACCACTTTAACAAGCTCCAGTTAACGATTGATCACTACTAAATTAGTTGATCGATTCCTCGCGACTAATCCGATTAATCGTTCCAGTCCTTCAGTTGGATAAACGCCTGCAGTGTGTTTTGTTCCCAGAAACAAGCCCCCATATTTATGTTTATGCCATCTCTGTGTGGCGCCGGGACAAAACTGTTATGGAAAATCAAATTTCCGTGAAGTAAAAATAGACTCTCTTTCCAGCTAAACATTAGTGTTTCTTTTCATGGACCCACCACTCGGCCTGTAATGCGGGCTGCTGTTTAGCCTCCACGCTCTGCACCGCCGCTCTTCGTTTCTGTCCATCCTCCTCCTCCTCCTCCTGCTGCTCTTCCACCACTGCGGCCTCTTGCATCCGCTCCCACAGCTCCAGGTCGACCCACAGGGCCTCCTGCAGGCTGCGCTCTGGCCCTATGCAGGTGACCCGGCGGCACAGCGGGCAAGGCACGGCCAGGTGCCCGCTCCTCAGCCGGGATATCGTCTCCAGGCACGGTTCGCAGAAGGTGTGCCTGCAGTGGAGCACCCGGGGTATCCGGTCCATGCGGGAGTACGGCAGGAGGCAGACGCTGCACTCGCCATCCTCACACAGGACCATCGTCAGGCGCACGCTGGGAGTTTCTCCTCCTTTTGCTGCTGCGGTGAATAATGATAATAATAATAATGATAATAATAAATCCCTGAGGGTGATCTGAAAGGCTTCCAACGATGTGTCAAAGCAGTTTATCTCAAATTCCCACGCTGACTCTCCCTAGAGAATCAAATTATGTATGAATATGTTACTAGAGTGAAGCTGCAAAGATTACAAGCCTTTTAAAAAAATCTAATTTTCTATTCAACTTCAGCAGATAATAGAAAAATATAACATTCAAATTTCTACAGATAAGTCAAACATTAATAAGAAAGTTTAGATTGCTTTGTTAACACATTATTATAAAACATGAATTTAAAAGAGCTCTAGGGAAACAGAAACGGATGTAATAGCAAGATAGCATCATGTGATCTTTATCCTCTTCACAGAATAAAGCTCACAGTAATGTCGTCGTACTTACAGCTGAGCTGATTCCGATCTGTCTCGTCTCTTTTGCTGCTGTGAACACAGAGAAAGAGCCCGGCTCGACTGTCAGGACTGTCTGCGGCGTTTGTGGGGGCGGAACAGGAACGTCTCTCTCTTTATTTCTGCCCGGCCGTAAAGCCCTCCCAACAACAGAGAGGTGGAGGCGCTCTTTGTTCGCCGTTTGACCGAAAGCAGGTGGAGGAACAAGGAAGGGAGGATGGAGACTGTAGGAGGGGTGTGGATAGAAGGGGAGGAACATGTCTCTATATATTATATATTTGCATATATAATATAAAATATGTGTACATGCAGTCAGATGGTGAGGAATCGTTTAAAGATAAAGCAGAAGAAAAAAAAATTGGGCTCGTCCGGGATTTGAACCCGGGACCTCTCGCACCCAAAGCGAGAATCATACCCCTAGACCAACGAGCCACACGAAAAAGGAAGTCCGGTCACCATTTTGTACTTGACGGCGACGTGTAATAACGCGCCAGGTGAGGATATGGGTGGCGTTTTCTAGACAACGGATGATTTTTGAGAACATTTTCAATTATCTACTCATAGTCTTATGGAAAGGCATGCTAGTTTTGTTTTAAATATATAACATACCAGTATTTAGTGGTGTGGAACTACTTAGTGAGTTCCCATAAACAAACCACAACTCCCTCCAGCAATTTCTGAGTAGATGAGCAAAAATAAACGTGCCGTACATAACTGCTGCAAGCAGTAGCAGACGCCTGTATCTGTTTCATTCTCAGAATTGAAGGAAAAAATCGAGCCAACAGGCACGCAATGGCGAAAAGTCGAAATGGCCGGCGAGGCAGCCCCTCAACCCATTGGATCACAAGAGAGGGTTTGAATTTTCAAATCTTGCAAAAGATCTTTTTTGCAAGATTTTAGTATTTTGCCTCTGTGTGTACCCGTGTGTCATAAAAACCCCTAACAACAAAGGAACAAATGATGTATGTTACATCTACAGAAAAGTGGGGCAGAGATAAACGAAACGGAAAAGCAGCTATAAAACTAGCTGTAAAACGAGGGCTCGTCCGGGATTTGAACCCGGGACCTCTCGCACCCGAAGCGAGAATCATACCCCTAGACCAACGAGCCACGTGTTCAACTGTCCGGCACAATGGAAATTATACCTATAAATACAGTCATGTTGCGTGCTGTATGATTTCTATGTATTCATAGTTCTGTAATACCTTGCATACCTCATACCCTATCATTACATTTACAGTACCTTCCTATTTAAACGAGCCGTGAGCGCCATCTGAAACTAGTAAACCGTGGCTTCGGTTAGGTTGACGCACAACGTGCTGAGGTCACAGTATGGGGGCGGGGCTACCGCAGGAAGTTCATTGTGCTCGAAGTAGTGAAGGGCGGCATAAGTGCTGTTACGGATGTAAACAAATATCCTTGGACTAACTAACTTAGCTGTAAATTAGCTTCTGCCGCTAGTAAATCACTGAATGAAGCTCACTGTTTCACCCGCAGCGCCCGGCCTCAGATCGGTCCTTTCCGTTTCTTTAGCAGCTGTGTGGAAGCGTCGTTGTTGCCCAGATCAGTTGGGTGGCAGTAGAGGCGGTGTAACGTTCAGGTTCCACAAGCTGTTTTGTTGTCAGCCGGTGGAAGACATGAGGAGCCTTTAGGTTAACACCTCCAGGGAAGACTTTACCTACAAGAAGCCCACACACACACACACACTGATCCAGATGGAGGCTTCTCTTGAACCAGCGCGGAACACTAACTTTAGGTAGGTAACATCAAACTGAATTAGAACGGAAACGTTGTATTTTACTGGCTGTAACAGACGTGCTTTCATCTGGCCTGTGTGCTGCAGTTTTGTCCTGTCGTCATGCGAGCCAGAGCTCCAGGAACTGATGAGACAGATCGACATCATGATCAGCCACCAGAGGAGGGAGTGGAAGTCTGAGAAGCATGCACTGGAGGTCAGGGTGAAGAATGGAGAGGAGGGCCTTCTGACCTCCAAAAACATCATTGAGCGGAGGGACCTGGAGGTGAAGTGCACAGGCCTAGAAATCTTTTTCCTTAAAGTATCCAAATTATTGCATGAGGAGTTTTGTGTTTGCAGATCGGAGTACTTCAAAAACAGCTGGAAGAAATCCTGAAAAGCCGCCAAGAGGTAGTTGCAAAGTACGAGCAACAGCTGCAGAAACTCCGGGAAGAGGTGAGACATCTTGGAGCAAACAGTCCAAGTGTTTATCTGTTAGACCGTCTCCTATTTTTCTTTCTCCTCGGATGAATTAAAAGTTCGACTGAATGATTGTAGATGTGCTTACAGAGGCATGTTGGAGCCACTAGAGAGCAAATTTCTGCCGGAAAACTCACAAATTTTGAAATTCGGTTATTTTTCTCTCAAAGATTTCTGAGTTACAAAGGTTTGAGCTTTTTTAACCTTTAAGATTCAGACATTTCCACATTTTATCTAGAAAATTTCTGAGATTAATCTAAAAAATTCTGAGTTTTTTTTTTTTTGTTCTGCAAATTCTTGACTTTTTAAAAGTAAAAAAAAAAAACTTGTCATGACAAGTAAATGAGATTAATCTGAAAATGTCCGAGTCTTTTCTAACTAATTTTCAACTTTTGAAACTCAGAAATTTCCAAGTTCTTTCTTGAAAATTTCTGAGATTGTTTGGCGAAAATGTACTACATTTTTTTCCCTATTAACAGTGGCCCTAACACACTGTTGCACTGGCTTTCTTTCAGCTGGACCATTTAAAGGGAAGTTACCAAAAACTCCAGCGCAAGCAGCTCAAGCAGAAAAGCGTAGGAGCAAAAGAGTCAGACCAGTTGAAGGTAACATTCCCGCATCTCCATTTGCATTGCTTACATCGGACCCAGCAGTAGCACTGACGGCAGTGTAGATAACCCTGCTGGTTGCTGCAGGAGTACCTGCGGCTCTCTGCGGAGTGGGAGCAGCAGCGGGCGCAGTACCAGAAGCAGCTCACCACCCTGGAGGCTCAGAATAAGAGCCTGACTGAGGAGATCTCACACATTAAGGTAACCGAACCAGAGAGCGAGAGAGAGACGTAAACCTGGAAGCGGACGTTCGTCACCGTGCCGCGTTTTGTTCCCAGAGCGCACCGTGGCGGGTGGAGCAGGAGCACATGGAGTGCTGCTCGGAGGTGCAGCATCTCAGTGCTCTGCTGGAGAAGGCCCGCAGCAGCCTGCTGTCCCAGGAGCTGGAGCTGGAGCGCCTGCGGCCCTGTGAGGCCCTGCTGGGACAACCACAGCAGGTCAGCATGGGGGGAGGAGGGACACATTCAGCCGCTTGTATACAGAGAACCAAAGATTATATTCATGAAAGAGTAGCACCTCTTTAAAATATCATTACTCAAGTAGAAGTAAAAAGTAGCCATTCAAGAAATTATTCAAGCAATTGGTAAAAAGTTTACTCAATTATTGAGCAACTGATCAAATTATCCATCCTTTAATATTTACAAATGACGTCATCAGACGAACCAAAATATAAAGTGAAGTGAAAATTACATTTTTTTAAGGACCAAAATGACAATAATTCACATAAGTAACAAACAAAATGTTTCCAAATCATTATAAAACTTTGGTGAAATTTAGTTTTTCATTCAGTGGGTGGAAAGTCCAGAAATTTTACTCAATTTGCAGATTGAGTGAAAATACTTTATGATAAAATTATTCAAGTAAAAGTATAAAGTGCAGCCTAGTAAAAATAATCCTAAAAGTATATTTAGAATAAAAATAAAAAATAAAAAGGTTTCTGAACTAAATGTAATTGTATAAATGTAACTAGATATTACATAACTCTGCTAATTTAAAACACTTTGAGATCTAAAAACAACAGCGATCATAATTTGGTCAACTAGTAAGTGTATATTAAATACCACATGTTACATACAGCGGTCGCCAACGGTAGTCAGACCGTCACATCACAAACCCAGACCTACATCAAATCATGTTTTATTTGGATTTTATATCAACCAGTCAAGTTTATTTAAGTCATACATTTCAGCAACAAGGCAGCTCAAAGTGCTTTATATCATAAACACATAATTTTATAGCATTTTGTCAAGTGGCATCATCCACAAACATCAACTATGTTGGTCAGTGTTTCGTTTATTGCTGTTAAAGCTGAACCAGTTGCACTCATTGAAGTCCCGTGTTAACAGACGTGACCTCTCTGTCCTGCAGCTGCGGTCAGACGAGCCGGACGCCTCCAGAGGAGCTGACCTGGATCAGCAAAGACTTCGAAATGAAGCCGTCAGACTCAGACAGTTGCTCCACGCTAAAGACCAAGTCATCCGGTGGGCGGACGTTTAAAAGCTCTCTCCTCTGCTGGATGCAACGCTGCGCCTTCTGCACAAGGGGGCGCTCTAACCTCACTGTGTCGGGCCAAAGGTGACGGGCTGCTTGGTGTTGTTGTCGTTCTGCAGCTCTCTGGAGGACTGCCTGGCGGCTCAGGGCTGCACCGGCGTGGAGGTCATCAGGAAGGACCTGGAGAAGATGGCTGACAAGCTGCAGGGCGCTCAGGCCGGCGAGGCGAACCTCAGGGCAGAGGTGACCTGTCTGAAACAGAGGTGGGTGACTGCTTGCGTCACATTAAAGGAAAACAAGAAAGCCCTCATTGAAGGCATCACGATAAGTATGACGAGTATCATCAGCAACATTTGGAATTGTTGTCGATTACAGCTGGAAGTGGACAAACTTTATTATAGTCTGATATACTTTTTCCAACAACTTTTCATAACACTTTGGGTTTCAAAAACACTTTGCTAGACCTGCAGCTCAATCAGATTGTCATCGTCTACAGATTCTGACTATTTATATACCGTGTTGACAATCCAATATGCCGTTTCATTCCTACTTAAATCGTTTCATCTTCCTCGACATCAGAGCCGTAGAGTTCGGTTTGCTCTGATTGTCACTTTTCTACGGAAGCTGACAGCGGACATTTTCGGCCGATGCTTTTTCACGATGGTTTCTGTAAAGATGACGAGTTAATTTGCAGATGGTTGTCTCTAGATTTATTCTTTATCGAGAGAAAAAAGCGAGTTTCTGCAACGTCCGTACTTCTTTCATTGTTATGTACACTATTTAAATTCCCACAAATACTTTGGAGATGACTCTCCATCAGTTGATCATAAATTTATGATCAACTGATGAAGGATCTTATTGTATACATAGTTTTTGTATAGTTTTTTTCTCCACTATTAATATAAATCCATCAGGCTTTTACCTCTTCCTGCACTATAATATTTTTTATTTTTCTTAATATTTTTGATTTGTGTTTTAATTGTGCAAATTAAGCTAAACTTCCCTGTGCTTCCTCTCGCCTGAACGCAGATTGGAGAGCAAGAGCCTGCAGCTAAAGGACCAAACAAAGATGGAGAAAGAGCTGAGAAAAGTAGCGGCAGACTTTGACAACTCGGTCGCTGAAAGCAAAAAGGTGGGCGTTTGTCTGTCCGTTCTTTCTGCTTTGTTTTCTTTCTCCCCGCCGCCTTCGTGTCGGGTCGCCCCTCACATGTCCGGAGTCGCCCCCCGCAGCTCCAGGAGGAGCTGGAGACGGCGCGGCAGACCCACGGCGCCGAGGTGGAGGGCATGAGGAGGGAGGTGTCGAAGCTGACCGGCGAGCTGCACCAGCGCGACGTGTCCATCTCGGCGCTCAGCGGCTCCTCGACCAGCATCCAGCAGCAGCTTCGCAGCGAGGTGCAGCGGGCGGCAGAGGCAGCCATGCAGCTCAAGGTCAGTTTGAGGCCGTGTGGTTCGGAAATGTGTGTGAAGAGAAAAGAAAAGAACCTGGAGGAACTTTTTTTTTTTTTTGTTACATATATCTGAAAAGTGTGGTGTGTTTTTTGTATTCAGGCTCAGCTTTCCACATCCGTAGATGGACGATATTTCCTTGTTCGTCTCTTAAAAACAATCTGTATTTTAGGTGATGCCCTTGATTATCTAAAGGAGTATGGCCGAGACTTTGACTGGACTGTTGAAATACACGAATGTTGTTCGATCTGGATCTGGTCAGAGCGTTTATGCTCACTGTCCTGCTGGACGGTGTACCTCCATTCCAGCCTCAAGACTTTTGCAGCCTCTAACTTTAACTAAACCCATCTCCCCACTCTGACCAGCTTCCTCATGCCTGTTGAAGAAAATCATGATTCTGCCACTACCAGGTGTCACATTTGAAATGTTGTGTTCAGGGTGATGAAGGCTTTTCCTGCTAGGCCACAAAATTTTGTCTTCATCCGACCAAAACACATTTTTCTACTTGTTTCCTGTTTTACCCAACTGATAACGGAGCTTTTTATTAGGGCTCCATCCTTCATTTTACCAGTTTATCTGTCTGTATATCTGTCCGACAGACAGGTCAGTCGGTCAGCAAGTGTCCATCTATTCTAGCTAGCTGTCTGTATAATGGAGAATGGCCAATACTTACCTGAAAAATCGTTCATTATCTACGTCTGAAAATCAGTCACTGTTCTCTATAAAGGTCATTATATTTAGCCACTTGTCATAAAGAAAAGTCAGAATTGGTAGGTCAGATTTTTAAAGTCTGGTTTTCCTCTTTCCTTTCTTTCATTTAGGCCAGATTTGTAGATTGTATGGGTGTTAGTTGTTCTGTTCTCTCTGCAGCTCCTCCAGAGTCAACTCTTCTCTTTTGGACCCCTCTTAGACTAATGCTCACCTTATCCAGGCTGTTACTCTACATGATTGAACATGTCTTGGTAGATTTTCTTAATTGACATTTTCATCCTACTGTCAGATGAGGGACTAAACAGGCATCAGAGCATATGGGACTGAATGCAAATGTATGCCACACTTTACAGATTTTTTCTCTCGATTTGTAGCTGTTAAAGAGGACAAAATGTGAGAGACTCACATTTTTCAAGACCAAATGTTTAACCTTTCTGCTGGGTTTAGTGAAACCAGCCGGATTCTTTCCTCTCCCATTACTCAGATGACTCAGGCGCAGCTGGAGACTCTGCAGGCCGAGAACGAGCATCTGAAAGGTCTGCTGCAGACGCTCCAGTCCCACTCTGCCAAGGTTTGTCTCTTAGTATTCATCACCCAACAGCATCTAGGACAGGGTGAACGCACGTCCTTAAAAAGTCTTAAATTTGTGCATCTAAAATTAAGATCTGAAGGTGTTTTTAAATGTCTTTTAAAAATCACACACAGACATCTTCATTCTGTCTTGTTGCTTGAAGGCGTTGAGGCTAGCTCTAAAATTGTGTTTTTATTGTTTGTAATGTATTTAATTGGGGTAGCACCTTTATTTAGCACATAATGTCCAATACAAATTTCTAGCCATCTATCTAGCTATCATACCGTTGGTAACTAGTCATCATACCCCTATAGCTATCATATCCTCGCTAGCTAGCTATTTACACTTACACTATGAAAGTTTCATTGGTAAGTGTAAATTTATCTTCAGTTGCCACCCACACAAGGCCAGGTGCGTTCTGTACAAAAAAAAAAAAAAAAGATATTGTATATGTGATTTTCTTTTGTACAATCCCTGCTTCTGTCGCGATGCAGGGATTCAATTTCATTAATGGTCTTAAAAAGCCTCAAATTTAAGTCGGTGAAACCTGTCGGATCCTCTTCTCCTTAAAGTAAGTTCTGAACTTTCTTGGTTGTGTTGCTCATCCGTCGATTGCCCGTCTCTCCCCAGGGGAATGAATCCTCTGCTGCGATACTGCAGCAGCGCTACTCGGCCTCCATAAGCAGCCTGGAAGAGGAGAACCAGCAGCTAAGGCAGGCGCTCGCTAAGCACCACTTGGAGCTGGACGCTCAGGATGAAATGGGTCTGGAGAGGAACCAACACGTCGCGCTCAGCCACACCGTGACGACGGCACAGGTGCATCCTGGTCCAGAACGGTAGGTGGTGGTCCGCATGGGAACAGAAACACTTCCACGACGAAACGCTCTGAACGGCTGTCGTTGCAGGACTCAGCCTGTTAGCTATGACAGAAAGATCCAGAGGCTCTTTAAAGAGCTTCAGGTCTTTCCAAAGTCTTCCAACGAGCCGCCTGGCAGAGAGCGCAAAGACAGCCAGCTGCACATCTCTTCGTCTTCCTCCTCTTCCACTAGCAGCCCCGGACTGAGCAGAGGAAACTCAGGAGCAGCCCTCACTCCACACAGACTAGCTGGTGAGGGGCAAAACTCCGGCCCTGAAAACTGTCTGACCTCCAGGTCCAGAGGTCCAGAGGTGAGTTTTCTTCTATGACCGAGCTGCACTCAGGGGTCACAGGGTTCACACGTCTGTCTGCCTGAAATCCTTGAAAATACTTGAATTTCAATTCGATGTTTTCAAGGTTTGGATAGTTCTTGATTTCTGTGTAAAGTCCTTGAAAGTGTTTGATATTCAAGCTGCAGTTTTGTAATAAAGTGCAATCTAACTTTTGATTAAAAGCTTAAATTTGGAAAAAGTTATTTACAGTTGAAACCAGATATTTTTCTACACCTGATAAAAAGCCGCCTTTCACCAAAATCTAATTTTAAATTGCTCTTAAGTGGGATGAGTTTTTATTTGGACTTTTGTATTCAGTGGACTCAGAGTCTAAACGATTTTTTGGTATTTTAAGTTTAGCGACCCAAAAAACTGTCACAAAGAAATACGGTAGTTAAAGCAAAAACGTTCCATCCCTTTATGACTGGCAGCAGATCAAATATGGATTATAAATAAATTTATTGAGGTAAAATGTCCAGAATTTGTGACTTTGTACTAGTTTTATTGGAATTTATTTAAATCTGATATCTGATATCACCTCCTATTTTTCATTCTATTTTATTTTTTGTGTGTAATGTTATGTTAAGAAACGCATGGAAAAAACAAAATAAACAAAAAGTTGTTATATTTTAGCTTAGCTTGACCCTTCTGTAAAATGTCGACTACTTTCACGAGACATTATTAACTGTAATAAATGATCTGAGGTAGTAGTGAATTGAAGCTTGCTTTCGTTGGCTCATTTGTGTTGTTTTCATTTCCAAAGTGTGATTCCGAAAGTTTAAAAACTCACCTTGAAATGCTCCGAAAGTACTTGAACCATGACTGTAGGTGTTTGTGCTCCTCGCCACCAGGAGGAGCTGTCCCCTACACGCAGCGCAGTGTCTCGTTTCCTGGAGGAGGAGAGCCTGTGGTCCAACGAGCTGCGACTGAAACTGGACAGCCACATCCGCGGCATGAAGGAGAACAACGTCAGGACGGTGTCCAGGTTCCTGGCGAGCGGCTCGGGAGCGCGCTTCGGCTCTGCGCTCTGACCCCGCCCTTCTGCCTTAGCATACCTGATAAACAGAACCAAACAGGTGTCTCGCTCTGCTGGTTCGTTAATTAACACCTGCTCATGGTTTCACGAGTGTCGAACGCACCGTTTCCTAATTTACTACACATTTTGGCGTATTGAAAATCACAAGATTACTGACATGTGTGTCACGTGACGAAAGCATGTGTCACTTCTGACTTTGTACCGCTTGTCTGTTTGCGATGAACGGCGTGGTCTTGGCAGGATACGTTGCCGTGACGTCCTCTCGTCTCGTTTCATTTCTTTGAATTCGTATTTAAGGATCAGCTGACCATCTTGTGATGAACCCTCACAGCTCTATGAGAGCCTTCAAGTTGTTGAATAATTGTTACCTAAACGATTCAGAAAGTAGGCCACGCTGCTGGCATTTGAGCACTGAGCATGCTGAGGTGAGTAAATATGGGCATCAAATGGTATTTAATCAACTAGTAATATTTCTGTGAAAACATTGCACTTAGATATCATATATTGTATCGCAAATATTCAATATTAGTATGACAAATGCTAATATTGCTGTAGATGTATTGATGTGCGATGTTGCTGAGATGACAGGATTTACTCGCTTCTCATTTCTGAGACTTTGAACTCTCCTGATTTGCCGTCTTTGTAGAAATCCCTCTGGTCAGGATCTTCAATTCAGGTTTTCATAAATCAAAATCCCACTCTGCACGTGCAAAACGATCAAGATTTCTACAGTACGTCAATCAGATTTCATGAGAACGTAGGTCTGTCTTGTGTTTCGAGGACAGTTACCGTCCCCCAGTCCCCCCAGCGTCACAGCCGCCCCCTCTGCAGCTCGTCCAGCGCAGGAATGTGCGCGCCGTGCCAGCGCTGTCATGAAGCCTCCCCCTGCAGCCTGCTCCGTCCTCATCATTAGAAACCTGGAGGAATGTTAATGTCGACCATGTGGACGGCTGAGAGGCCAGCGGAGCCGTATCCAGATGCATTTTTATGGCTTTGTTTTAAATCAGAGACACATTGGAAGAATGGAAATAAACTGAGGGAAAAAAGGAAAAAAAGAAAAAAAAAAGTGTTTTGCATTTTTGTTATTACAGGGAACAGAGAAGTGGTGGTCGGCTGCTTGCCAGACCTCTGACTTTTCAGTTTGATATGTGGTCATGCTTGTTCTGTGAACACCCCCCCTCACACAAAAACACACACACACACACACCAACAAATAGCAATAAGTCTGGCAATGCAGGCATCCCTCCGGTTCAGAGGTGCTAAAGTTCTGCATGTGGAACTTGACCACCACATGCTAATTAGCAAAAACATTAGACTTTGCTTCGCAGTAAGGGATTATTGAACAAGCTGAGTTCTAATGTTTATGCCATACTCTATAAAGGCTACTTCAAATCAAACCAAGTAATTATTAAATGTAAAGAAATTAGCAAAGCGCTAACTAAATTCAGATCTACTCATTTTACTCGTAGGTGTACAACCTGGATAAAACATAAAAAGATGCAATTTTAGAATGATGAACAGTTCATCATTTTAACTGTCTGATGTGGAAAGCTGTATCACACGCTGGTGGTTTCTGTTTCTGAGGTCACTTGACTTTTTCCATTCATTAGACTGCATGACTGCTGATTCTCAAGGGACAGGAACTCAAGATGGGCGCTATGGAAACGCAACAAGTGCTTTTGGGGAAAAAACCCCCTGATTTTCTGAAAATGAAATGAAATTTGATTAATTGATTAAATGAATTTACCGGTCAACCCTTCTTGTTTGTATTTGTTAGTGTGAACAGGAGTGTACTGAGTACACAACCTTGAGGAACTCCAGTTCTCAGTGTGGTGTAGGTGGAGAGGGTTTTTTTCCCCCCCCCAATGTAGACTGACTGCAGTTTCTTCCAGAGAGTTTAACATCCAGAGACAAGAGTTTAGGAAAGGAGAATAAATTCCTTTGTTAGTATCATAAAATGCCGAGCTAAAATCAATAAACTAGATTTGTGGGTCTGTGATCCTGTTATTTAACTGAAGTTTGAAAACCCATGTCTTGAAGTAACATAACATGTAGCATAATGTTTTATTTAAATGGTTGACTGCATAAGGCAAAACTATCTATTTCTGCCATGGAAGGTGGGACATGTGAGGCGAAAATGTTTATTTCTGGGCTTTATATGCAGTGCCACAAACCAGCAGCAGAGGGAGCTGTAAACTACTCTGTGTCGTCAATCCAAGAGCAGTGAAGCACCCCGGTCATGTCGGGGGGGGGGGGGGGGGCGGCGGCGCGGGGGGGGGGGGGGGCGGGGGGGGGGGGGGGTGGTGTGGTGGGGGGGGGGGGGGGGGGGGA
>CAEFZX010001084.1:0-11561 GCA_903066825.1 Alfaro cultratus | reverse complement strand
CAGCTCGTCTAAGTAATGAGATACAAACCTGGGAGTGTTGTCCCCGCATTCGTTTAGCACTTTGAGGCAGGCTTTCAATAATAATAATACAAATGACATCAAAACTGTTTCCTTTGTGTTTTTTAAGTACCAACATCTAGACCGAGGATGATTTCCCATTGCTTCTGATTTATATTTTCTCAAGGTAAAGTCATTTTATTTATATAAAACATTTTCATCAACAAGGCAATTCAAAAGTCTTTACATGAATTAGAGAAAATACAAACAAAAGAAAAGAAAAGCAACAGAAAAACCAAAAATACTCCATAATTTATACACTAATAGGAGTTTCTCTGGATAAACTGATGGAGAATAAAAGTAAAAGTCATTTATAAACCAGTAGGAGTTTCTCTGCTGTTCTTTCCTGGTTTGTTGACTGAGCTGTACAAGGCATCTGGATCCTCCACAGAGTTCTGCTGTTCAGACTCGGTTCTGCAGGAAATGTTTTCATGTTAATAAAGATATTACACAGAATAAGACAATATCAGGTCAGATTTTCTTTTTTTACGTATAGAGAGTCTCACCTTGCATCAGTTCTGGTTCTACCACAGTTAACAGTCATACTCCACCACCTCTTCTTCCTTCCTCTTCTTGAGTCTCTTGGACCGAGTTGGACTGATGTTGGAGTAAAGAGGCTCTTCCTGTTTTGTTGCTAAGTGGACAACAGAGTAGGCAACACATTCCTCTGCTGGGTTCACCTGTGGACACACAACCAGTAGGGGGCGCTCTGAGAGAGCTATAGAGTAAACCCAAGTGTTTTTTTCCCTTATCTATTTGGTACATAATAACATAACCAATGAAGAATTCAATTAATTAAGAAAAACTTTGAAAGAGCAGACATAGGTCATTTTCTTCTCTAACCTGTTCACTGGGATCTTGTCCTGCTCCAGGTTTGGTCTGCTGCTTCCACACTTTGATTTTTCTGCTGGAAAGAAATTATTTCAGAAGGAGCTAAACAAAACCAAGACTCTGTTAAAAACAAACAAAAACAACTCTTCAAAGTAACAGAACTGCTCACATGATCCACAAAAAGAGGCAGATGAGAATGAGAATCAGGAAAACAGCAGGAACTGCAGCAGCAGCGACTTGGTTCCTTGGTGCTGAACAGATCACAGTGGCAGTTAGTGTACAGCCTGCAGAAATTATATTTATTAATTACTATTATTAAAGGCAGCGATTCTCCTCAACATCAAACCGCTATAAAGAACAGTTTCTCTTCAGAAAAACACTCAGTCATCAGTATCTCCAGCTTCTTAACATGAGATTTATCTTCAATGTTTCACGTCTCCAGTCTGTTCTGCTGATCATCAACCTGTTTTCTCCTCCCTGCCTGCTGGTCTGCTGCTCTTTCGCCAGCCGGTTCTGTTTCCAGGAGATTATTCTGATTCCAGTGGATCCAGTGGACCTGGATCGGTTCTGACTTTTTGAGAGTTGTAGTTCCAATCTGGTCTCGGTTTGACTTACCTGCCACAACATTCACAGTCACAGTGGAGTTACAGCGCCCTCTGCTGTTCTGAGCTTCACAGGAATAATTTCCTCTCTGCTTGAACATAATGTTGGTGATGATAAAGTTTTGTCCTGAAGCTTTTGGTTCCTCCTCTCCTTCCTTGTACCAGGTGTATTTAGCTGCTGGGTTGGCATCACTGCTGCAGGTCAGAGTCACCAGGCTGCCCTCCATGATGTCACCAGAGGGAGTCACTGACACAGAGGGAGACCTGGGAGCATCTGGAGGAGAGGACAGAAAGGTCAAAGGTAAACTGAGAGAAAGATGAGAAGATATTAATCTTTTAAAGAGGAAGAAAATTAAATCTATCAGGGCTTATTTCCTGGTGATAAACAGATGTGTCTCAGTAAAACAGTTTATTCTGGCTGATCTGCAGCGGATGCTATGGAATCTCCTGCTATATGCCAACCGGATGAACAGACCATGGAGAGGATGGGTGGAGTCAGACAGGATCTGGATTGCTCTGGCTAAGCAGCATCTGTGTGCAATGGTATGGATAGGGGGGAGTGGAGACCCAATGATCCTCTCCGCTGTCTTCACCACTCTTCGCAGAGACTTCCAGTCAGAGGCCTTGCAGCTCCCAGACCAGATGAAGATACTGCTGGTCAGCAGGTTCTGAATGGTTCCTCTGTAGAAGGTGGAGTGGATGGGAGGTGGGAGGGAAGACCTTCTCATTCGTCTCAGAAAGTGGAGGCGCTGCTGTGCCTTTTTCACCAGTGAAGTGATGTGAGTTCTCCAGCTGAGGTTGTCTGTAATGTGAACCCCCAGGAACTTAGTGCTGCTGACGATCTCCACTGCTTTGTCGTTAATGAGAAGTGGTGTGTGGTTCGGTCGAGACCTTCTGAAGTCAACAATGATTTCTTTTGTCTCGTCGACTTTCAGGAGCAGGTTGTTTATTCTGCACCAGTCCACAAGATGTTGTACCTTTTTTCTGTAGATCACTTTATTGTTGTCCTGAATTAATCCCACAATTGTTGTGTCATCTGCATACTTCATGATGTGGTTGGTGTTAAACCTGGGACAACAGTCGTGGGTCATCAGGGTAAACAGCAGGGGGCTCAAGACACAGCCCTGGGGGGAACCAGTGTTCAAAGAAATGACATTGGAGGTGTTATTACCCACACGGACAGACTGAGTTCTGTCGGTGAGGAAGTCCAGCAGCCAGTTGCACAGCAAAGTGTTGAAGCCCATGGGGACCAGTTTGCATATTAGGTCCTGGGGAATCATTGTATTAAATGCTTTTCTTATGTTGACCTTCCCCAGGGATTTTCGCACAGCAGATGTTTCGAGCCTGAGGGCCTGTTCATCAGGATGAGGGGTAGCTTTCTTTGCAGGGGTTTTATTTAAGGTTTCAAATCTTCCAAAGAAGCTGTTGAGCTCATTAAGGAAGCTAATGTCATCTTGGCAGGACGGTGATGTGGTTTTATATTCAGTCACAGACTGGATGCTCTGCCACAGATGTCTGGTGTTGCTGGCATCATGAAAGAAACCTTGGATCTTTTGACTGTAGGCATGTTTTGCTGCCTTGATGGTGCGTTTAAGATTGGCCCTTGCTGATCTAAGTGCGTCTATGTCACCAGATTCATAAGCAGCATTACGCTCCATCAGTCTAGAATACACCTCCTGAGTCATCCAAGGTTTCTGGTTGGCCCATGTGACTACTGACTTTGTTGCTGTAACCATCTCCATGCACCACTGGATGCAGTTTGACACAGATGCTGCACACTCCTCCACGTCCGTGTGTTAGTTGTGCGCAGTGGCCTCTCTGAACATGCCCCAGTCTGTGCATTCAAAACAGTCCTGCACTGCAGACATGGCTCCCTCAGGCCACACTCTTACCTTCTTCACCACAAGTTTTCTGGTCTGGTCACCTGGGGTTGGTATGCTGGGATGAGCATAACTGAAAGATGATCTGAAGAACTGAGATGGGACCGGGGGATTACTCTGAAAGCTTTCTTGATATTGGTGTAGACCAAATCCAGCTTGTTTTCCCCTCTGGTCGGAAAATCCACATGTTGATGGAAATTAGGAAGAACAGTCTTCATGTCAGCCTGGTTAAAGTCTCCAGCAACAATAAAAACACCCTCCGGGTATTTGGATTGTCTGTCACCATGGCATGGTGAAGGGTATTCACTGCTTGCTTGATGTTGGCACTGGGTGAGATGTAGACTGCAAGTCATATATATATATTAACTCATATATTGTAGCATTTATTTGTGTTCATTTCGATGATCTTGACTTACAACTGATGAAAAGCCAAAATTCAGTTTCTTGGAAACATTAGAAAGTGATGGAAGACCAATGACCAATAACTTATAATGCATCACTTCATAAATAATCTGATGATAATGAGTTTGGAACATTGTGTGGCACAGTGGATAGAGCAGGCATCCCGTTTAGAGAGGCTGTAAACCTCAACGTGGACGTCCTGAATACGTCTCTGTACCTTTCTGCTTCCTTTTAAATAAAAAAGAATAAATAATAAAAAAAGGTAATAATAGTAATAAGCATCAGTTTCATTTTTGATTGTTATTACTGTCAAAAATCAACATCTCAATGATATTCTGACCATTTAGATGCACTTGAACATGTTTGTAATTAAACCAGATTGACTCACATGTGACCTGGACAAAGACGGGTCCAGATGTTTTCTCTCCCAGCTCGTTCTGAGCTGTGCAGTAATACTGTCCAGAGTCTGAGGACAGGATGGAGCTGAGGACAAACTGTTGGCCTTTACTGATAACTGATTGGTTGTTATTCTTCCTCCAGGTGTAGTTAGCTGCTGGGTTAGCATTACTGCTACAGGTCAGTGTCACTGAACGTCCCTCAGTTATCTGACCAGAGGACATCAGTTTAACAGAGGGAAACTCTGGAGCATCTGGAGGAAAAATACAAAACTCAGCATTATTATCATCTGATATTTTACTGATTGTTAGAGGTCAGTAGAGTAAGGAGTATGAGGGTAGCTGTCACAGCCTTCTAGGTTCCAACATCAAAAATTGAGGGCGGCAACAGGTGGTTTGGTTCTTGAACGCACTTCCAACTTGTTTGAAATAATGTCTATTTTATTTCTTGAAAAAATATATTTATTTATTTAAGTTTATTTGGTAGGGACAGACACACATTTACATAGACAAACTGAACAAAACAGCAGTCCCATGTTTGCATTGTAGTGCAATAGCAACAGCTGATTCGCAGCACTTGTCCCTAGATGGGCTTTTCAAAAGTACCTTTAAAAATCAAAGTGATAATTTAAAATAGCACAACATAATGTTGACAACATCTACAAACAGTGAATCATAAAACATTAAAAANGGATACAACAATTACTAAAAATGTCTTACAACTTAAATGAAAACAAAAATTAACTTAATATGACATTTCAAGTTCAAAAGTGGCCAAAAATTATTTTTTTTTACAAAATCCTCCAGTCATTACAGGGGAAATTAGTCAAACAATAGACCTTAATTACTTAAATTAATAGGAGGGTCTACAGGTTAACAAAGTAATCTAAACAATTCCAAAAATAAAAATGAATTATAAATTTGGGTTCTAAGCTAACTTAAACATATTCTAACTGCCCAAAGAAGAAAACTAAATTGATAGAAATTACAATGTGCAAGATATCAACATGAATGGCCACAACAGCAGCATTACTTGTGTAAAATGATTTGAGAAGGATTAAGAGTTTATTCTGGGGTTCATGTGTAAATATTGGTAGAATAAAATGTTGATATCATGAAGTGTAAACTTACACACAGAGGCAGAGCGGTGATCGTCGTGTCCTTTAACAGAACAGGAATATCTGCCTCCATCTCTGACTGAGACCAGGATAGAAGAAGAAGTCTGTTCCTCCATTTTCTTCTCTTTGTTGAACCAAACATATGAAGGAGGTTTGGTTGGACCACAGCTGCTTTCACATTTCAGCTCCGTCTGCGTCTCTGATCTTCTGACCTGAACTCTGAGCTCTGGATGGTTAAAGGAACAAGAACGTCTCATTTGAAAATGGATCTGGAAAGATGCAAACAGAAACACAAAGATTCACAACAAACACACAGATCTGTTACCTGTTACAGTCAAGGTGACTCCAGGTGAACCTGTAAATACTCCACCTGGTTGGTTTGTTATGAACCTGAACTTGTACTCAGCTGAGTCTCTCAGTTTCAGATCTTTGATTGTCAGAATGCTGCTGCTCTTTGTAGAGTCATAAGTTATTCGCCCTTTATAGTCAGAGTCCTTCTTCAGATCCAAAGGGACTCGATTATTTTCTTTAGTGAACCAGAACCTTGTTTTAACTTCTGTTTTTCTTCTATTTATTTTAGATGGATATTTATAGGAGCATTTTATCGTCACTTTTGATCCTCTCAAGGCACAGATCTGAGATGAATCATATTTAACTGACCAGGCAGGTTCAGCTTCTCCCACTGTAACATAACATAAAAAATATTAATCACTTCACAACAATATACAACTACACCTCCCACAATGCCTCACTGGGACATTTTAAATGATTATTAATTTGATTCGTATCAAATATTCTAGATTGTCTGTCAACTCAAGTTGATCAATGTGTTTCAGTACCTGTCACAGAGAGGAACAGGACAACAAACCCAGTTGCTGCTGCCGCAGAAAAACTCATCGCTGCTTCTCTCTTTAACTGTTTGGTTTCAGCAAAACAAAAATCAAACAGAAGGTTTTACATTTTCAGATTTTGCTACAATTGTTAATCATGAGAGTCTTTCAACATTTAAAGTCTCTCATTAGCTGTAATTTGTTATAAAATAAATACATTTTCAGGCTGCTCACCTCAGGAGAAGCTGTTGTCTTTAATGCAACGCTGCACAGAATCGGCTCTGAGGGTGGAAGTGATGCAGAGGAGTTGTTCACTTTACGTTCCTCTTCTTATTTTTAGCAACCCGGAAAATTTGCAAACTTCAATTTATCTCTGCCTCATTTCCGGTGCTGTGTATTTATTTTCATCATTGTTATTTTGATATGCAAATTTTTTGTCACAAACGGTGCTTCAGTGATCAACATTATCAAAACGATTGTAAAAGTGTTTTCTCTCTCTGTGTGAGGTTGCATTAAAATAACTTTTGGTACTTATGAAGTTTTCAAATCTCATTTCTGGTTTTTACTGCTGTGGAGTGAAACTATTGGGTTAAAAATATGTAGAAGCAAATAAACTGAATTTCCTGCTTTGCTACATCTGCAGATGGTTATTAGAAGCTTTTCTTGTTTTTGCAAACGAACGTCTCTAAATACCCAACTTGTTAGACATCTTTGGTATATTAAGCGGTAAATGTAGAGAAGAGAAAAGAGGAACAAACAGTTATTAGGAAATATCCCCCTAAAGAACTGGTCTCTGGTTTTTAGAGTCATTTATTGCTGTTCAAAGGAGGGGCTTTAACTAGACCACTTTAAAACATCACCACATGCTCTTTAATAATTACCCTTTCAGGAATCAGAAACTTGTATTATAAATTGAAGGAGGCTTACTAAAAACTGTCAGATATAAGAGTTTGATTATAAAAAGAAAATTAAGATTTATTAAAAGCAAAATGCAGATAAAAAACAGCAACACTTCCAGCAAACTTTTAATACAGCAACACTTCCAATAATCTTTTATTCCAACACAAACAAAACCATATTTTTATCAATGTTCTAAGCTTTAATATGAGCAGATAAACATGATTAATATATAATGAGGGATTAGATATGAAGATATTAAAATAAAACAGGAGAGTACAGTCTCTATGCGCTGCTCTCTTACAACCTTATATGGACTTCCTCTCTGCTTCTTCTGGTTTCACTCCAACCGTCTCCTTGGTTACGGGTCGTGGTAAACTGGGTTCCTCCATGGTTGAACTTGACTGGTGAATCCTCTCTGCTGGATGTGAACTGAAGCAGCTGCATCCAAATAGTCTGAAGGACAGAGGCTGACCTCTGACCTTTCAGCTTCTTTATGCAGCACAAGCTGGTATTGGCTTGATTCTTTAACATTTCATAACAGCTTACAATTGTTCTCACTACTTGCAGTCTTTATAACTCAGAGACTCAATATGTACAAACAGTATTTGGTTCGTTGCTGTTTGTTGATTTTGTGTTTGCACATGTTTCTACTTTTTATTTTGTTGAAATCCAGCACTGTACATTCATAGTTGTTCTTTAAACCTGCTGTTTTTTTTCTAAAATATGCATTTATAATAACTGAATAACAACATTGAACCAAAAACAGAACCATGTCATCATGTAATCCTGGGCTGATTGGTTAAATTCAGATCAATGAATACTCACTATGTCACTATTCCTGCTCACCTCCATCATTTCTATTGGTTCAGTTAGTTTTCTGTTCATTTTCATAGTTTTCTGTGTTCTGGATAAAAGACAATGCAAATATGTGTCAAAATGCAGAATATAAGGAAGAACATGATGAATTTTCTCATTGTTTTACCTTAAAGAAATAATCAGGACAAGCAGAGAAATCAGGATGAGTAGAGTCAGCCTGATGATGATCGTCGTTGACATTGATTGACCTAATTTATCAGAACAAAGAAGAAAACTGTTACTAGACTGATGTTGACCCACATCTGGTCATTAATTAAAGCTGAGTCATCATGATTTCCTGTAAAATGTTCATATTCTACAAAAACCAGTTAGTGTTAAATAAAACTGAATAGGTTGTTTTGTTTACTTAGTTTCTCAAATGCAGCAATTTTTATTCTTGCTATGAAATGTGAAATTAGCTCATTTCTAATCACTGACCTCTGGCTTCCTCTCTGCTGATGTTAGAAAAAGATGCTTTCTGACTTTTGTTTATTTTTTTGGATGACTTTAATCTTCTTTAATCAAAAATAGTTTCAAAAACAAATTCTGCACTGGTTCCAGTTTAAAGGAAACTTTATCTGTCTGTAGCTCAGCTGGACAGACGGAGGGAACTGAGTTTCACTCTGCAGTTTCACCTCTATGAGTGTTTAAGGCAGAAAACATCAACTGTGTGGACTGTAGGTTTGAGCAAAGAAAAATCTAAACTATTTGACTGTTTCATCCAAATGATGAAGCTTCTAATTTGCTCTGGATTATTGGAAACAATAATAAATAGACTTAATAAGCAAAATAATATTGTTTTGCATTATTAGTCTCAAAAAGCACCATAATTGATTTTCCTGCCAGAGTAAAGCTCATGGGATTAAGATGTGCTGTGATTGCAGATCTAGAGATCTATGATTGATTATTTTGGTCTTGCAAGTTAAAAGCTACAGACCGATACATTATAAAGATGCATAAGTTTAATTAAGTTTAAATTGCATTTTCTTTAACATAAATTTTATGGTAATGATTGTGTATATATTTAAAGAGTTCAACCTTCTCAGATTTTAAGTCTTTAGTGTTTCTTTACCGATCGGGTCTCGATTGGTTTTGTCTGGTCGATGCAGGGGAACGAGTCTTGTTTAGGTAATTTAATTAGCTTCACCTCCTTACGAAAATTAAAAATTGATAATAAATAATAAAGACTTTGAGGTATTCTGATTAAGTAATGTAATTATATTAGTTGTGTTACCATTACCGGGCCACTAGAGGCAGCAGCAGGTCCGAAAAGATGCGACTATGGAGCAGATTTAGAAGTTCACTGAAAGCTACAGAATTTGTTAAAAACTGTGAGCTGCGCTGAAGTAAGTAAAACAGAGAAGTTCAAATACATGCTGAGAGTGAAACTCCTTCCTGAAGATGTAGATATATCACAGATTTCAAAAGAAAATAAAAACGGCAGACTGCGGATAATATAGGAAATAGCGCCCCCGTCACTTCCGGAGTGCAATGGTCCCATTTCCGTTTCCAAATAAGGTATAAAACCGCCATGTCCAGGAGGGGCTTTAACTAAGGAAACAGAAACTTGTACTGTACATTTAAGGACATTTAAATGCAGGTCAGGAGACAGGAGATGCACAGAAAAGTCTCGTGCAAGCATGTTCTACACCAAACAGGAAGTCGGCCATTTTGGATTGAAGGTCCGAATTTGACCCCATTTTGGCTGTTTACAGCCTCCGCATTTGATCGAACTCCTCCAAGGGATTTCAATCGACTGGCTTCAAACTTGGTCAGATTGTTCATAAGGCATGTCTGATTCAAAATTGTCAAAACGCTGAGTTTTCATGCATGCTGAAGGGGTGATACCAGGGGTCAAAGTTCACCTACTTTCTATGAAACATGAAACTGTTATATCTTCTGCCCAAAAACTCACAGAGGCACCAAACTTTCAGCGATTGATCATCATCGGGTGTCCTACAATACCCGATGGTGAAATTATGACATCACTTAAGCCAAGCCCCCTGAGAACAGGAAGTGTCATGTTTTACTGTGAATGATCTCTATCTGACCCCTTTGACCTAATCAAACTGTGATTAAAAACTGTGTCCAGAGACAGAAGACATGTGGGTGTGATGTGGATCCCCACCCCGACCAGTTCCGATGGAGTAGGTGGGCGTTGCGCCGTTGCCATATGTTTCAAGATTCCACATGTTTGCACCAAACTTGCTGGGATGGATCCTTATCCAGCCTCGGACAGGAATCCATAAGAATCATTGGTGGGCGTGGCCTAATTTATCTACAGCACCCCCTAGAAGTTTTAAAAAATCAGCCCCAAGCCATGCTTCAACCCGGACTTATGAAACTTGGTACACATGTGTACCTTGTCATGACCTACAAAAAAGTCTCGTGGAGCCATGGTTTCAACTTAAAGATGAAGCCGGTTCCATCTGGATCACACTGTGGCGCAAAGACATCGAGCAGCTGAGAGGAAGGGGTTGAGTGTACCTCAGCCTGGAAAAGTTGGAGAAGCCCTGATGCAGAGGTGTGAGGAGGAACAAGATGCCAGACGAAGAGCAAACAACTAACAGTGCATTCCTCCTCTTTACACACTGATCTCTTCTGTGACAAAACCAGCTGACAGACCTGCAAAGGTAAAGCTAGCATCGCAGGGTCATTTCTGGCTGCTCTACAAACGTTTTTGGTTGCCCAGAGTTTCACTCGCTGAACTGTATCAGCTCCATTGAAAACACTGACAAACAACCTACAAACTGATCCAGTTCTCCCTCTGTCGTCCTTCTAACGCCGCAATGCAACAAGAGCGCAAGATTAGTGAAACAGCCGACCGTCTCTGTTGGTCTGATTTTCCTCCAGCCTGCAACGGAAGATTTGTCTGCTAAATTCATGTGGAGAAAAAAAAAGAAAGAAAAACGAGAAGGGAAAACCTCCGGTGTTATTTTGCGGAGGACCTCAGGAGATATGTGTATTATTCATAAGAATGAAGCTAAAATGAGAATCAACGTTGCCATGTTTTTCAAACAAGCAAGAAATTTGGCTTTGGTTCTGCTTTCAATAAAGATTTAAAATATTCATCCGTCCATCATCTACACCTGCTTACCCTTGCAGGGCCACAGGGACGCTGGTGCCTGTCTTCAGGACAAAACCATGGATGCACACACTCACACCTGCAGTTTGAAGAAACCATTAACCCAGAGGTGCAAACTCCATGCATAATAACCCCAGGCTGGGATTCGAACCCAGGACCTTCTTACAGCAAGGCAACCGGTGCTACCAAATGCCCGGCTGTGCAGCTCGCTCATATAAGACATAAATAAAATATAAATACATAAAAAAGGTAAAAATAAGATAAAAATAATGATAATTGAAAATCTATTTTTTATTAGTAGCCAGGCTGTTGTGAAATCTTATGTGTCATGTGATTAAATAACATTTATAAAGTTAAGGATAGAAATAGTAAACAGCAATATTCAGCAATAATAACAGCAATATTTTATTCAAACAGCAATAAAACCGAAATGAGCAATATTCTTGCAACTTAACGGTATTTGACATGATTATTAATAACAGGAATAAAATAATAAAATATAAGAGCTAACTTAAGGCTTACTTAAAAAGTTTTATATGTATATATATATATATATATATATATATATATAAAGGGATTGCTGCAATTATTGCTTATATATATATA